>MJUU01041458.1:6958-25722 GCA_002080025.1 Modiolus philippinarum
GTAACAATCACAGGTAATGGATGTCAAAACAGGTAATTCTAACGATGAAATATTGTGATATTGTAATTTTTAATATAAATTGACAAGACTTTATTCACATAAAGTAATGTTACAACGACAAAGAGAAATACAGAATTATATATAAACACTATAATACGAAATTCGTTACATAAGAAAAAGAAAAGAAATTATGTTACAATTCCAAAATTTTCTGGGATCATTGCATAGTTTTCAGAATTATAGATAATTTGATAAAAAAAGATTGAATTTGATAAGTTCTTGAAATCTGATGGTTGCAACATAAATCAGAAAATACAGTGACATAAATCAGATAATACAGTTTCCCACAGATATTACGTCTGATTGGTTGATATTAGAAAACAGATAATACATTTACTAGCACGCCAAAGTCACAAAAATGCAGATAAAACTGCATTAACAGATAATGCTATGTTATCTTAAGATAAAACATCATTACCACATAGATTTCATAGAGACCTATGTATAAAATATTAAAAAGTACTTATCAGGAGATAATGAGGAAACCTGATAATACATGTCTGATAATGTGCGCCAAAACCACAAAAATACAGATAAGATAGCATTACCTGAGATAATGCTATTTTATCTCATTTTTGTGGCTTTGGCGTGCCATACATAGTATAAGGTCTATTGCTTTAACTGGTTGAATAATTTGCGAGTCCAATAATTGAGGGCTGGCTGTAGATTTAGATCTATTAGCAATTTCTATTTACAGACTTAATATTCGTTGGTCAAATGACACGCTTTTCAGTAAAAGAAGTATGGGTGCTGATGAAAATGAAAATAGAATCATTGGTTTTAAAGACATAAAGATCATAACAGGAAACTCTTATATAGTGGGAAAAGGATTTCTTCTTGATTTTTCATTGTTTAATAATTATTTTTCTTAAGTTAGCATTAAAATAACAAAGGATAGCCAAAAATAATGATTAGAGAAATATATAACTTGAACTTGTAGAAAGACTAAAACGCCTAAGGCAACAGATATTACAGTTCAAAAGACTACAAGCAGACTTGGTAGAAACCAAGGATGCATATATAACTTACAAATGTTTTTTTATAATATTTAAGATTATATTTAGCTCCATGATAATGTTGATGAGACATATTATAGCATTTTCCAAGTCAGAGAAGCAATAACAATTAATTAAGGGGTCGTGATTACAAAATCTACAAAAATATATTTTGACAAACAGAAGAAAATTCTTTTTTTTTCACAGAAAGTACTTGACTATATTTGGACAAATGACCTGATATAATTGTCCAAGCAAGAAGAGTAAATATTTTAAAAACATATGTTAAACCCCCCTCCCCCACTTAAAAGTTTGAGCTGAACTTTAATGACGAAAGATTGGCTACAGGAGAACACTATTGCAACAGATCAAAGGATCAGATAGGTTTTAACAGATGATCTATAGCACAAGTAATAAAGTCTTAAATTTGTGTTTTTATGTAAAATATTTGAAATATTCACCACATTTTTTCAATGCAAGTTTATCAAAAGTGTGTATACCAAAATTTGTCTGTAAGGTATACTTAAATGTCTCCACTTCAAAGAAAAGACAGTTTTTTTCCCTGATTCTTAGTCTTATTCAGCCAAACTGCCACTTCTTCTTCCTGTACAAACGCTGACCAAGCTGTAACTTTTTCTTCTGACCTAGACTAAAGATATTTAGCATGTGGGTGAAAATCTGTGTTGCATACCAAAATGACATTTTTGTGACCTTCACCTTTTACCTTGAGACTTAATTATTTTTTTCTTCAAAGAGTTTGCAAGTACCGGCCATAATTTTTACATCTTTTGACCCAGATTTAAGATATTAAGCATTAGGGTCTGTCATCCTGAGAAGCTGTGTCAGTGTACCATAGTGATCTTTTTGTGACCCTTACCTTTGCCTTGATGTCAAATAACCATTTTTTAAAGTATTTGCCTGTCAATACCAGAACTTTTCATTTTTTTAAACTGCAGACACTAAAGATACATATATGTCTGTTATCATGAGAAGATGTATCTTGTACCATAGTGATCTTCATCAGTTCATGTGACCTTGATCTTTGGCATTATATTAAACCACAGGCTCCCTGGAGCCTATATCGCCTGGCTTTCAGTTGCCACAATCAAGCTAACATTGTAAATTATACAGTTGAACTTCAGTCTCTCAAACTTTTGTAGAGCAAACACCACCATTAACTTGGACTCTATTTTAAGTCTGATCATGTTTTACTGTACTTCTTTGTTGGGCTTTTTTGACAAAAATTGTCTTGCTAAGGACCGCCATTTTCGACATCATGCAGTTTTGAAGTCGAGACATCATTTGGTAAATGGTAGTCAACAACATTTTTTAACATCAGTTTCGAAGTTGCTACATCAATAACTTTTTGGAAACCAAATTTCATTGAAATCGGACAATGTTGAATTTTCCCGCCTTTTTGGCGGCCATTATGAAAATGGCAGTCAACAAACAATTTTCAACACCTGTTTTGCAGTGACGACATCAATATCCACTTGGAAACCAAATTTCATTGAAATCAGACTATGTTGAATTTTCTCATCTTTTTTGGCGGCCATTTTGAAAATGGCGGTCAACGAACAATTTTTAACATCAGTTTTGAAGTTGCTACATCAATACCTTTTTGGAAACCAAATTTCATTGAAATCGGGCAATGTTGAATTTACCCGCCTTTTTGGCAGCCATTTTGAAAATGACAGTCAACAAAGAATTTTCAACACCGGTTTTAGTCACAACATCAATATCTAGTTGGAAATCAAATTTCATTGAAATCGGAAAATGTTGAATTTTCCCGCCTTTTTTGGCGGCCATTTTGAAAATGGCGGTCAACCAATAATTTTCAACATCAGTTTTGAAGTCCCCACAGCATTGCAAACATTTTATCAATTTACACTTAACCTTTATCTTCTATAGTTTTGGAAATAAAAGAAAAATATGAAAAATTTCGAAAATTCTGTGAAAAAAGGGCAATAACTCCTACAAGGGTTTTTGGATTATCTTCAAAATTTCAGGGTGGGTAGATCTTGACATGCTGAACATTTTTGCAATTTAAAGTTGACTTCTAATAAAGTTAAAATTTTGCAAATTTTACAGACCAGAGGCTCCCAGGAGCATGTATCGCTCACCTGGCTTTCAGTTGCCACAATCAAGGGAACATTGTAACTTCAGTTTCTCAAACTTTTGTAGCTCAAACACCTCCAATATCTTTAACTGTTTTTAGAGTCTGAAGATGTTTTACTATATTTCTTTGTTGGGCTTTTTTGACAAAAAAACGTTCTTGCTAAGAACCTGACTTTCGACACCAGTTTTGAAGTCGAGAGGTCATTTTGTAATGGTAGTCAACAAACAATTTTCAACATAGGTTTTGAAGTTGCAACATCAATATCTACTTGGAAATAAATTCATTAAAATCAGACAATGTTGAATTTTCCTGCCTTTTTCGGTGGCCATTTTGAAAATGGCAGTCAACGAACAATTTTCAACACCGGATTTGAAGTCCCAACATCAATATCTATTTGGAAACCAAATGTCATTGAAATCGGACGATGTTGAATTTTCCTGCCATTTTTTGCGGCCGTTTTGAAAATGGTGGTCAACGAACAATTTTAAACACCGGATTTGAAGTCGCAACATCAATATCTATTTGGAAACCAAATGTCATTGAAATCGGACAATGTTGAATTTTCCCGCCTTTTTTGGCGGCCATTTTGAAAATGGCGGTCAAGAAACCATTTTCAACATCAGTTTTGAAGTCGCCACAGCATGGCAAAAATTTCATCAATTTACACCTAACCTTCATCTTTTATAGTTTTGGAAATAAAAGATGAAAAATAAGAAAATTTTAAAAATTCGGTGAAAAAAGGGCAATAACTCCTAAATGGGTTTTGGGATTTTCTTCAAAATTTCAGGGTAGGTAGAGCTTGATATGCTGAACATTTTTGCAATTTACACTTGACCTCTATCTGTTACACTTTTTGAAATAAAAAATAAAAAATGCACAAATTTTGAAAATTTTACGGAAAAAGTGCAATAACTCCAAGACGGGTTATCGGATTTCCTTCAAAATTGCAGGGCAGGTAGATCTTGCTATGCTGATCACTTTTACCTCGTCAGATTTATGATATCTGTAACGGTTTTTGAGTTATTTGCAAAAAACAGCAATTTACCCCTATGTTCTGTTTTTTAGTAACAGCAGCCATGTTGTTTGGTCTTCCGACTAATCGAACAAAATTTTTTGACTGCATACCCTGGTGATGCTTCAGGCCAAGTTTGGTTACAATTGGCTCAGCAGTTTCAGAGGAGAAGATTTTTGAAATTGTTGACGGACGACGGACGGACGACGGACGCCAAGTGATGGCAAAAGCTCACCCTGGCATAGCCAGGTGAGCTAAAAAAGGGCAATAACTCCAAGACGGGTTTTTGGATTTTCTTCAAAATTGCAGGGTAGGCAGATCTTGCTTTGCTGATCACTTTTACCTCGTTTCAGATTTTTGATATCTGTAACGGTTTTTGAGTTATTTGCAAAACAACAATTTACCCCTATGTTCTATTTTTAGTAACAGCTGCCATGTTATTTGGTCTTCGGACTAATGGAACACAATTTTTTGACTGCATACCCTGGTGATGCTTCAGGCCAAGTTTGGTTACAATTGGCTCAGCAGTTTCAGAGGAGAAGATTTTTGAAATTGTTGACGGACGGACGATGAACGCAAAGTGATGGCAAAAGCTCACATGGCCTTTAAGGCCAGGTGAGCTAAAAACTGCATGTTTTAGTGTAGGCCGTTACTTTTTTATCTTTTGACCTAGACTATAGATATTCAGCATATGGGTCCGGTTACATAGTGAGATTCATGTTTTCAAGTCCTTTGAATTCAGTTGGGTAAAATAACAGAATTTTTTATGGTTTGGCTAGGACTTTTCACTTGTGAGCAAGACAAACATATAAACAAACATGGCCAAAATTGAAAATGTGCAAATTACTTAAATTTTTTATCTCGCCTCAGTGAAAATGAAGGGGACAATGAGAGTAACCTTGGTGTCCACATCTGCATCTGTATCCACATTAAGGTATAAATATGAAGGGTAAGGTCATCAAACTTTGCAGGTTCATCTTAGGTTGACTGCAACAGAATTTTGTTTGTGTCATTTAATGTAGTACATCATTCCAACCTTTCACTGAAGCAAGTTTGAATTTTTACTCGATGTATAATTCTTATAATTTCCATTAAGATCAAATTTCCTGCTATTCTGGAGAAATTAAAAAGATTGTAATTGTTTTAAGATCTTTGAACAAAAAAATTGAAATTTAATGAACAAATAATATCTTTTGTCTTGTAAAAAAAATACAAATATTTCATACATGGTACACTGATATCATCTTTGTTATCCAAGAGTTTATACATCCTAAGCAGATCCAATCAGAATACTAAACTGACTGTGGAGTTTTAAATATCCTTGACTATCTATGTAGGTCTTGCACAATTTATATCTGAAATATATATTGTGACAATAAAACTTTGAAAATGGTGTGAACTGATTTTTAAATTTTGCAAAATTCCCATGATTGGTATTGTTTCTTTACTTTTGAGGGTTCATTTCCCTTTAGTAATTGTCACATTATTTGATGTCATAAATGATCTTTATTTTTACAATAAATCATACTGAAAGTCTTACTAATTTGAAATTTGTGTCCCCAGAAAATGTGGCTACATATGCCAAGGGTGAAGAGGAGATGTTGCAGATAGCCAAGATGATATCAGGATACCCTGTGTGAAAGGATCGAGTAGGTATGGAAAGGGCCTTATTTGGCCTAAAAGATAAATTTGTTAAAATTCACAGCATTTTCTCAAGAAAATGTTCTATAGTTGTGGCTTTACAGTAAACAGTACAATTTCTCAAATATTGATGTACAATTACTGAATTTTTTGAGTGTCTAAGAAGGGACAAATTGCATATTTTGTCCAAAAAATAACAAATTTGACCAATTTTGACTACCATTTCTGTATAGGAAACAGTGAGCACATGCAAGAACCACAAAAATATTCATATCAAAAGTTCAATTCATTTGAACTAATAATTTGGTAAATTATCTACCGTTAATTGCTTCTTGAATGTGCTCAATATTTCCGATTAGGAAAGCTGTTCGAAAATCCGCCAACATTCAAAAGTAGTATTTTGATGACTTCAGAACTGTACCCATTACGATGTCATGGTTTCTAACTTTTGTATTTTCTCTGGAAGTGGAATCTCAAACGCACATAAAAGAAAATCTTGAGGTACAACTTAAAATTTCCCCGAAATGTTGGGCCAGATCAGCCCCTTATCGCACCTTGTCCTATGTGTATTTTTACAAAACAAGTTATATATTTCTAAGGGAGATAATTTCAAATTTGTGTCTCTAGAAAATGTGTCTTGATATGAAAAGAGGCTCCCAAGAGCCTGTATCACTCACCTGGGCCATAGCTGACTATAGACAATAAAAACAAGAGCTGTTGCCAAATGGCAGCCAAATATACCCCCCACTAATTGAACCCTGGATCGATATGGTAAGTGCAAATTTAAGTTAGTGTGGACACAGTACAAGTGTGGACACAATAAAAGTATGGACTCAATGATATAATCTTCCAGAAAGAACTTTTCACAAGGATTCCAATGAAAATACTCGGTCTAAATCAGACAAATATGAAATTCACATTTTTTTAGCCTATTGATATTTTACACAAAAATCAAAAGCATTAGAGAAATTTCATTACAACACTTTGAAGACAACTTTTCAAGAGGATTACAATGAAAAAAGTGTGTCTCTCCAAGAGTTTGCTTTCACAATATCTATGCTTAAAAAATTTTCTTGAAAAAAAAAGATAATTGTAGAAGAAATCAACAAAAGTCAAAGCCGAATTATCTCCCCTTCCTGGTTTAGGACAATAATTATATTACTTCATGCACATCTCCCTATAGTGTCCTACTCCTTCCTTTGTGTAAAAGTGCATTAAAATCCTTCAAGTGGTTTAAGACGAGTTGCGCTTATGAGGTAACCCATACATAGGGAATCAGCGAAAAGTTAAAGTCAAATTATCTCCCCTTCATGTTTTCGGACAATAATCATATTCCTTCATGCACATCTCCATATAGTGTCTTTCCTTTGTGTAAAGTTTCATGAAAATCCTTCAAGTGGTTTAAGAGGAGTTGCACTTATGAGGTAACCCATACATAGGGATTCAACAAAAAGTCAAAGTCGAATTATCTCAGACAATGATTATATTGCTTCATGCACATCTCCATATAGTGTCCTTCCTTTGTGTTAAGTTTCATCAAAATCCTTCCAGTGGTTTAAGAGGAGTTGCACTTACGAGGTAACCCATACCAAGGACGTATATTTAGAAGGATAAGCATCTCGGGATAATTTGGTAATATATCGCGAGGCGTGAAATTCCTCTATTTATAGCCTTCAAACAACAGAAATACAATTATGATGGTCATATCATAAATTGATAAAAACATTCTCTAAATTTTATTATAGATACATTGACTTATTATGAAAATTTGGTTCTACATGCAGGGCTCTTATACATCAGGGCATTTCTCATCCAAACTTCTATGGTAATATCATTTACAAAGCGCATAAATTCAAAAATTGTCCTTCCAAACTTATTAATTCGTTGAACAAACTTATTCATAAAGGATATAAATACATGTACAGCATTGTTGTTAAATCTTTACTTCTGGTTTTTGTTGGCAAAAATATTGATCATCTCCTAAATGCTTTACACCATAACTAAATTTAAACAATTTTTCATATTGGCAGTATTTGAAATTGCACAATATCATGTTCTTCTTTCATAATTGATGATGTTGTTAAACCAAATCTATTTAGAAGTATTTAAATTGAAATTTCATAAGTAAGAAGGCTTGATATCATAGTCAATGGAAAGTATGTCCTTATCTAGCTGTCAGTAACTGCGAGCATTTGTCCGGACAGTACCTGTGTGTATTGTCTTCATGTTTTATGTACTTCATTGTAAGGGTACTCGTCTTGATAAGTTGGACTTTTTTCTAGTTTGATTTTTACTGTGAGTCTTTTTGTGTATTTATTTTTAGCCATTCACCACACATAGGGGGAGGGTTTGGATCCAAGAAAGCGAGTTTAACCCCACCATAATTTTTGTGCCTGTCCCAAGTCAGGAATATGTTGGTCATTGGCTTGTCCTTGTCTTCTTATAAAATTTTAGTTTCTTGATATTTGGGTTAATGGATGTGGTTTGTTTCCATTGATTTATTCACTTTTTTACCTCTTTTTTTTACCTATATGGTGTGAGGTTCCTCACTGTGTTGAAGACCATATGGTGACCCCTAGATGTTTTGTTTTGGGTCGTTTTAACCTGGATATGGGATGTTGTCTCCTTGACATTTACCCCATTTCCTTTCTTTTTCATACAAAAATTGTTCTACAAGTACAGTAGCTATTAAATTTTAGGAAAATATTAAATTTGAGAAATTATATGTATTACCTTTAAAGCCTTTAGTTTCAAATCATGGTGTTACCAATAAAAACCAGAAGTGAAAAAAAAATCAACGAAAATGTTTTGATTACAAATTTCAATCATGTGTATTGAAGAAACTACTTGCTGTACTTAAGGAAATTTACTCTACGGATGTAAAGTCATTAAGTTTTCAGGAAAAATAATTTTATTAAAATCCATTAACTACTTTTTAAGTAGATAGCTCAAAAGTGAATGCATACCAAACGCCTCGCTATAAATTTTAAATTGCAACATGGATTATGCACGAGTTTCCTATCCTTCTAAATATATGTCCTTGCCCATACATAGGGAATCAAAGAAAAGTCAAAGTCGAATTATCTCCCCTTCCTGGTTTCGGACAATATCTATATTTCTTCATGCACATCTCCCTATAGTGTCCTTCATTTATGTAAAGTTTCATCAAAATCCTTTCAGTGGTTTAAGAGGAGTTGCACTTACGAGATAACCCATACATAGGGAATCAACAAAAAGTCAAAGTCGAATTATCTCCCCTTCCTGGTTTCGGACAATAATTATATTCCTTCATGCACATCTCCCTATAGTGTCCTTCGTTTATGTAAAGTTTCATCAAAATCCTTTAAGTGGTTTAAGAGGAGTTGCGCTTATGAGATAACCCATACATAGGGAATCAACGAAAAGTCAAAGTCAAATTATCTCCCCTTCCTGGTTTTGGACAATAATTATATTGCTTCATGCACATCTCCATATAGTGTCCTTCCTTTGTGTAAAGTTTCATCAAAATCCTTCCAGTGGTTTAAGAGGAGTTGCGCTTATGAGGTAACCCATACATAGGGAATCAACGAAAAGTCAAAATTGAATTATCTCCCCTTCCTGGTTTCGGACAATAATTATATTCCATCCTTTGTGTAAAGTTTCATCAAAATCCTTCCAGAGGTTTAAGAGGAGTTGCGCTTACAAGAAGTGTGGACAGACGGACGGACAGACAGACAGACAGGGTGATTCCTATATTCCCCCCAACCTTTGTTTGCAGGGGTATAATAACCCTAATAATAAAGGCCACATTTTCAATTGTGTTAATACCAGTAGACCTTGATGTTATTTGCTTAAAAGCTTAACTATTTTTCCTAGTGGCAACTATTTTGGATATGGTGAGGATCTACTGGTGCCTTTTTGAAGGGTCCAAATATTATGAATAGGTCTGGTGCCAACTGGCCTAGTAGTTTCAAAATAGAAGATCTCTGAATGTGTTTTCACATAAGGTCTAATGTTAACGCAAGTTCCCTTCTGTTGATTCTCTAGGATGGGGTGTAGACTGGACGGACAAATTTTTTATAACAGAAATCACCCAAGAAATATTGTGAACAAGATTGGATCTATATGGCTTTGTCGTTTCAGAGGAGAAAATCTCTGAACGTTTTCCAAAAGGGTCCAGTGTTAAACTATGTTCCAAGCTGGCAGAAATCTTTTATGTGATGAAGACTTACTCAACACATTTTTTTTAAAAATAGCCAACTAAGGACTTTTTTGACCAGGTTTGAATCCAACTGGCTTTCTTTCAGTGCACAAGATTGTTAAATGCTTTCCCATGGGGTCCAATGTTAAACCACTTTTCCTGCTGGCTGCCATCGGGCATAACTTTGGTTCTAGTGGAGGGATTGTTATCAAATTTTAGTATGATGTTTCTTGGCAGATTCTTAAAAACTGTGTCCACATTAATTTAAATTTACAATTGTTCAAATTTCAGTGGTCGACATGCTGCGGTCGTATCATGCTGCGCTTGGCGTAGCCCTTTATTACCTTTATGTCACCTTTATGTCAGATTTTTGCAATCTGCAACAATTTTGAGTTATTTGCCATAAACTGCAATTCACCCCTGTGTTCTATTTTTAGCAATCACAGACATGTTGTTTGGTCCTAGGACTAATTGAACACAATTTTAAATCTAGATACCCTGGTGGTGATTCAGGCAAACTCTGGTTAAAATTAATTCAGTGGTTACAGATGAGAAGATTTTTGAAAAAGTTTAAGACAGACAGACAGACAGATGAAATGGACAGACACTGACAGATGCCAAGTATAGCTCACAAGGCCCTTTAGGCCAGATGAGCTAAAAAAAAATGAAATTGAGGTCAAGATGGACATGATTTGCATAATTAATAGAGTCCCTGAACCATGATTTTGAGGCCAATTCTCAATAGTTGGACTGCTGTGCATCTACATAGATATAACATCAGACTTATATTGTTGGATCAAGTGTTACAATTGCTGAGAAATGGATATCAGCATGATGAATTAATGAAGTAACTGAACCATAAAATCAAGGTAAAGGTTACATTGCAGGTGATAGTTTGAAATGTTCCAACTAAGATAAAAAAAATAGTCCAAATACAGAGTCTGTACACTACAGTTGCTCAGAAAAGGACTTGAATGTGGACCAATACAGAATAATCTCAAAATGCATCCATCTATATGGCCACATCAAGTTCATTGATACTAAATGCTCATCCCCGCCTGCCCTTGTTATTCATCCGCTAAATCTATTTTACAAAATACTTCCATTTGATTACCAGAACCAGAAAAATGTGATACTTTCCACATATGATACCATTTCCAATTAAATGGCATTAAGGATCCCAATTCTTATCTGATTAAAACCCATCAAAGGGCATGCCAATATTGAAACTTTCCATATAAATGTGAAGATAATACCTGTAAGATATATAAAATATATTTTATTCTTATAGTCCTTTCTTACACCACTGGTGAATTAACTGTTACACAATATAATTTACTCTCAGTTGACACAAAAATATGATTGTTTGTTACTTGAACTCCAACAACATTGTCCACAGCATCTAAAGAAATTAGTTGTTGCTTAGCAACAGCACCAACTTCCTGTCCCGTCTTTCTGTTTCTTAGAGGAGAAACTATTGCAGCGGGCTGCCTATAGATGTATATGTGTCTGACACAGTCACAAATAACTACATAAGAACAGTTGGGTGCACAGATTGAAAATCGTCTTTGTTGTTTTGATGCCTGTACATATCCAAAGGCGTTAAATGTTGCAGTGTGTATCCATGGTGAATCGTTGATGGTATTCTGAGGTTGTATTATTAGTCCATCAACATCATGTCTCAAACAGAGAGCTGGTGGCATATCATTTGTAAGACTTGATTGGAATAGCCACTGATGACTTCCTAGATTTGTCTGTAAATATAAGTGTAACCAAGTCATGGAAATGACAAAGAATATCAGGGAAAATTTCAATCATAGAAATAATATAAAATAAGCTGTCATTTTATTCTGATGCTCTATAATGAGTAAGTATGTTTTTGATCTATAAATTTGCATAAATATAAGTGATCATTATCACATAAAATTGATAAAATGCTGGTACTGGTGAAACTATAACTGCCTTTTATTTATCAGAAAACAACAAGACAGGATATTTTTTTCACCTACCATATTGAAATTCCAGCTGGATGCAACAATATTAATAAATATTGAAGCTCAGTCCAAGAAACAAATTTCATTTACAAAACAGTTGGAAAACTTGTAATGATTGTATGAGGGTATGAATGCCCTTTACCATTAACCGCGAAACAGCCTTTTTCTGCTACCGTTAATGTCTTAATTGATCAAATTTTTAACATTAATCGCCAAAAATACTAGCTTGATTCATGAAAGGGCCTAAAATGTCTTATCGTTAACGTCATACGACTGAAATTTTTACTGTTAACCGTCAAAAAAAGGACCCCATTCACACCCTCTTGTATTCCATTAATACATATTGAATATTATCTTTCTTTAAAAATAAGACAGATATTTCCGAGTAACTATAACTAGAGGCTCAGATACTGAGCCTGTATCGCTCACCTGACTAAGATGCTTTTAAGCCGTGCCTATGCTGACGACCAAATGTTCTCTACCCACATCCATGTTTTTGTTAGATTCTATTGAAATAAGTATTCTTTGTTAAAATAATTCCATTCATAACTCCAATACACTTAAGTTAAATTTGCTTTAATGGTTTCAGAGTAGATCATGAAAATGAAGATTTTCCCATAGGGTCCAATGTTAAACTATGTTCTGTGCTGGCGGCCATGTTTTTTATCGATCCAAAAGAAAAGAGCAATCTTCGTTGAGAACCTTCCATACATCATTCCTGTAAAGTTTGGTTGAATCTGCTTCAGTGGTTTCAGAGGAGAAGATGAAAATGTGATTTTCCCATAGGGTCCAATGTTAAACTATGTTCCGCGCTGGCGGCCATGTTTTTTATCGGATCCAAAGGAAATGAGCAATTTTCATTGAGGACCTTTAGTACATCATTCCTGTAAAGATTGGTTGAATTTGCTTCAGTGGTATCAGAGGAAAAGATGAAAATGTGTATTTTCCCATAGGGTCCAATGTTAAACCTAAGTTCCACGCTGGCAGCCATGTTATTTATTGGATCCAAACGTAATGAGCAGTCATTGTTGAGTACCTTTAGTACATCATTCCTGTAAAGTTTGGTTGAATTTGTTTCAGCGGTTTCAGAGGAGAAGATGAAAATGTGATTTTTCCTATAGGGTCCAATGTTAAACCTAAGTTCCGCGCTGTCGGCCATGTTTTTTATCGGATCAGAACAAAATGAGCAATCTTTGTAAAGGACCTTCCATACATCATTTCTGTAAAGTTTGGTTGAATTTGCTTTCGTGGTTTCAGAGGAGAAGATGAAAATTTGATTTTCCCATAGGGTCCAATGTTAAACTATGTTCCATGCTGGCGGCCATGTTTTTTATCAGATCCAAACAAAATGAGCAATCTTTGTTGAGGACCTTTAGTACATCATTCCTATAAAGTTTGGTTGAATTTGCTTCAATGGTTTCAGAGGAAGTGAAAAAGTGATTTTTCCCATAGGGTCCAATGTTAAACCTAAGTTCCGCGCTGGCGGCCATGTTTTTTATCGGATCGGAGCGAAATGAGCAATCTTTGTAAAGGACCTTCCATGCATCATTTCTGTAAAGTTTGGTTGAATTTGCTTCAGCAATTTCAGAGGAAAAGATAAAAATGTGCGAAAGTTAACGGACAGACAACGGACGACAGACGCCTTTGGGTCAGGTGAGCTAAAAAGGGCTAACAGGGTAATCCAAATCATGATATATGAAAGTATATACATTTGTACCTTGTGCGTAGTTGAGTGAGAATTTCCATCAATT
This sequence comes from Modiolus philippinarum, assembly GCA_002080025.1. Lineage (NCBI taxonomy): Eukaryota > Metazoa > Mollusca > Bivalvia > Mytilida > Modiolidae > Modiolus > Modiolus philippinarum. The sequence continues at coordinate 20,711 of MJUU01041458.1, forward strand.
CTCAGTAATGCAAAACCATCATCAGGAAAGGCATCACATTCCTCCAGTTGTTGGGCATTGAAAGGTTGATTATCTGTCTTTTCTGGATCAGGATTCTAAAATACATGTACATGTACATCAGATGTATGCAGAAAACATTGTTTTAAATATCATCTATAACACTAAAACTGAACAAGAGTCTCTCAGTCCCAGTGTCTAACTGGGACATGGCTGGGCATCACTCAAATAAACACTTCCACTTCCGTCAATTAAGGTGTCTCAGTGGTATTATTCCGCCATTTTTGTGTAATACTTGTTCATTTAGGTTTCATTCATTACGAAATTTAATAAAATAGTTATTCAAAATGTAAAGAAAGTTCCAAAGTATTCAAAATTACTATTCCTAATCACTTTTACAACATTTTCATCTCAAAAAGGTGAACTAAAACACACAAGCTTTAAATCTGTTGCTGGATTTACAGAACATAGAAATTATGCAAGGGAGATAATTTGATAAAAGAATTTAACAAACATATCACTAGAGAAATTAACATTTCGCAACTTATCTCTCTTATTTCAATGGTGACCCCTAATTTTTATTTTTTATATTTGAACTATATAATTAATTCAAAACACACACAAAGTATCAATAAAATCTATAATAGATTTTCAAAGCTATCCTAATATACAGTCATTTTCTCTATCATTTCTATGTAAAATTCTGAAATTTTCAATTTAATTTTTTTGCACTTAAATGCACAGTCACCCCCAAATTTTATTTTATATTTTGAACAATAATACAGTTATGTTTTTTCACAAAAAAATTTACAAACTTCTATAATAGGAAAATAATACCCTGCAGACACCTTAAGTTTGAATTCAATTCAGTTCTACCCTAAATAATATACAATCCATGTTGATTCAAAGACCCATTTTTATAGAAGTCATTCAAGGGCTATTGTAATCAAGTGTGGTTCCAACTATCAATGGTTTCAGACAAAATCTTTGAAATTTTTGCTATAGGGTCCAATGTTATAAATATGTCCACAACTGATGGCCAGCTTAGATATAATATTCACCTTCTGAACTCTATTATGAAAGATGCCAAGTCCCAATCAAGTCTAGATTGAATTAAGGGTATATTTTTAAATGTGTTTTCCAAAAAGGTCCAATGTCGCAAATTGTAATTTTATTTTCATTCTAACGACAAAATTTCGTTTTTGGCAATTTTTTTTTATGACAATGTTTTAAATACAACTGTTCCCATATAAAAGAATAAACTAAAAGTTTTGTACTTTTTATGGTGCCAGATAGTTGTTTAAAATAAGCACATGTAATTGACAAAGTGTCAAATCATACCCTTCAGCAACATTGCCTTAATTTTTTGCAATAAACTAGTCATCTGATTACCTATGTATATGTGAAAACCCAATTTAATAATACAGAGCATATAATATGTTTTGTATGAGAGACTGAGCCATTTGATTTCAAACATGATAAACATAGCCCCTGATATTCATAAACCCAGATTGAAAACAAATGGATCAATTAGGCAATTGAAATGTTGAGTTATGTCCCTTTGTAATGTGATGAAAATAAACCTAGAGAACCTTTTGGGTGTTGAGTTATTTAAAAAAAATGTATATTAATTTCTAAGGTTTGAAATGTTTGACAATTTTAAATGATAGCTGAAATTATTTATATATGTAATTTCAGATTTTTTTGTCACAATTGGCAACAAAATTACCATCATAAGAAAAGCATTTTTAATATTTCTAGTAAAATTTTCACCTAAATAATATGTGGATAATCGATAATAGACAATATCCCAGCTCTGGTACCAAGATTTTCAAGACCAATTTTCAACATGTCACAGTAAAGAAAACGTCATGTCATAAAGCATAAAACATCATGAAATTGTAGTTTTGAAGTGCATTTGTTGTTACATGGGGTGGTAGGACAGACAAACAACTGGTGTTCTTAATACCAGAACTCCAATATCGTCTATTTGAGTAGTATCACATGCACTTATAGCTGATAAAGGACCAAGAGTCAGGCAATATCATAAATTAACTTTGGCTTCAAATCCTAGAGGGACCATGTCAACAGATACAATGCAGTCTTATAAGTCGGCCCACCTATGCATATACCTTTCGATCCGTGCTGTAATTTTAAACACATTTTTTTAATATTTCGGCAAAATAAACATGCATAAATCAACTTTAAAATCATGCAGAATTTAAAATTAGAACTTCAGTTAAATATATGAACAAGAAGCTTAAAATGACCTACCCCAATTTATAGTGCCATGTTTATATGTCTTGCAAGTCGCTGCAGGGTGTGAATCTGGATGTACCCGGAATGCATTAAAAAGTTCTTTACACTGTCAGGATTTCAGAGGAAGGTGGGAATATTCAACATTAAAACAAAAATACTTTCAACAAAAATAATGAACTTAAACAGTTACTCTAACAACAATGTAATTTATTAACAACGATTATAGCACCGTTTTGGTCTTTTACAGTTCCAGGGAACACTCAAACAGATATATTCGTCATCATCGCTATCTGGCTTTTAGTTCGTACTGAAATTCTTCTGTACCAATAATAGATTATAAAGGGAAATTGTTTTCTTCATGCGCTCCAATTTATAAGATGTGCTGACTTAGGAGACTCAACTGTAATTTTAAATATTTCATCAAATGAACAAATTCCAAATAAGTTCCACAGTAATCAAGTGATATTGTCCCATTGGTGTCCTAATGAAATAAAAGAAAAATATCAACAATGCACAAATGTACTAACCAATTCATATGATGTTAAACCAGCAAGTCTTTGATGAATTTCTTCTACTACAGAAGGGTCAAGGGTCATTTCACCTCTCTTATCTCCAATCACAACACCTTCCCAGGAGTCACTACTCTGTTTACACAATGTCAGTTCAATCCTACAATAAAACGATAAAAGATTTAGTTACTGTGACTTAATTTTTATTTGTGGTAGTTTTTAAATGCTCAAAGAAATACAAGTTCCATGAAAGTGTCAGTGAACTATTGGATTCAAGGAGATCTGAATTTACCTAGATAAACCTTATTAAACTTGTATCTCAATCTTGGACACCTGAGTTAGTGAGATGCAGTAGATTTTGATCAGAGTTACGACCTGGGATGTATTGTATGAATATGCACATAAAGGCAACTACATAATGTATCAAATATGACTCTTTTTCAGGTTGAACTAACAGTTAGAGCAAAAAAAGAACATATTAGCCAATGTGTGACATGGAGGATAGGGTCATAATGAGGGCATGGAATCTTAATCTACTGTATAAAAAACTACAATATATATAGCATGGACCACCTTAAGCATCTTAATTTCCTATAGTTTTTAACTATTGATGATGCTGCAATAAACAGTATCCAGACTTGCCTACCCCAAAAATAGTAAATATTTGATCAAAATTCATAATTTGAGATGAAAAATACTAAAGCACTTTTTATTGACATAAAATGTAATTTTAGCACAGAAACTACACCTTACAGTGAATGCCACTTAATTCACTCACACATATTAACCAAGAATACCCTCTCCTTAGAGTGAAACCTAAAATTTTTGTCTATAAGACCCATTTTACTTCCTTTTTTTCTTATTCCCAGAGAAGTGGATTTCAACTAAAATATATGTAACCGCAATGAAATTATGGACCGGAACTGAACATTTTCTGGAAATACTGCTAATTGACCAAATCTTAACGAAATGGTAAATCATTGTGAGGGCCACGGATGACTTTGAAAATAGTAAGTCTTACGACAAAATCGTAAGGGTAGGCAAGTGTGAGTATCCCTACTCCTAACTTCTATGACTTTTTTGTTGAAGAAGAGAAAACTATATATAATCTCACATCTGTTTTTCCATTATCCATGTACTAGAGTCTACATCCACAAATCCATGAAGCATGCCATCCATTAATGTCTTTCCATTCTTTATCCCAATCTTGACACTTTTATGTGTTAAGTTCATATAGATGTCTGCTTTCTTAGTACCTTCAGGTACTGTAAACTGTATGTTAACCTCTTCAGCATTTTGGTTCCATGTATATTCTGGGGAAGAATCTGTAGAGAAAACTCAGAAAAGTAAAAAAAACAAGAGCTGTCGCCAAATGGCAGCCAAAGATACTCCCCGCTCATTGAACCCTGAATCGATATGTTAAGTGCAAAATTAAGTTGGTGTGGACACAATACAGGCGCGGACACAGTACAAGTGTGGACACAATGATATAATCTTCAAGAAAAACTTTTCACAAGGGTTCCAATGAAAATACTCTGTCTAAATCAGACAAATATAAAATTCACCCTTTNGTCAGAGTTCCTTTGTTTTTAGACAGTCTTCAATAAAAATAGCACTCCGAACAGCTTGGGAGCTATTGATCCAAATGAATCAACATTTTTACTCTACAAAGGGAATAAGAAAGCAATCTTCATAATAACTGAACTGCACTTAAAGTGATGCAAAATATCAATATTTAATTTACTTTCACAAATATTACAAAACATCACATGCAAAATCAAAAGTCACTACCCGGTAACCCATTAGTTTTTAAGCATAGTCTTAACAAGTGTGGATCGTATTGCAAGGCAATACAGGAGTCCCCTACCGGTGGAATAATTCAGTGATACCAGCAAAAATAGTAAAAGAAAAGTTTTCCTAGCCCAAGGCCCATAACTTCGTCAAAAATCAATGGACCCAACCCATACTCAAACTTGATCTGTAACCCATATTAGTTGATTAACAATGCAAATATCAGCTTAATATCTGAAACGGTTTAGAAAAAAAGTCTGGAAAACCTATATTTTACCCAAATTTTCTAAGTCAAAGGCCCATAACTCAGTCCAAAATCAATGGAGCGGAACCAAAAATCGAACTTGATCTGTAACCCATAGTGGTAAATATAAGCTTCATATCTGAAACGGTTTAGAAAAAAAGTCTGGAAAACCTATATTTTACCAAAATATTCTCTAAGTCAAAGGCCCATAA
>MJUU01041458.1:40397-50480 GCA_002080025.1 Modiolus philippinarum
ATAATTATATTTTATTATATTCATTAGATTATACATTTCCATTTAAAGCAATCCGTCTTGAAAATTATAAGAGTTAATCCTACCAGATGTCAGTGTGACCCATTCCAGAACAGTCAGGAATGATGTTTCATACTGTTCCTTCTGTTCATCTGTAGTTTCTATAACATGTGAACACAGACATTCAATATAGTGTGTCTCGTCTTCTCTGTGATACACAGCATATGTCAAACTGAATGGTTTGTTGTCATCTATGATACTGTGTGAAAATATAATCTAAAAAAAAATATATAGACTACAACAATAAATATTGACTTCATTCACATCTTTAAAGATAGCTATATAGGAGACATTTCATACTGAAGACAAATATAAATGCCTCAATAACAGTGAAGTTGAGCAAGCCATATCATTACATTACATGGATTTTGAGCAAGCAGTTCAAAAACATCAAATTGCTCCGCCGGCGGGAAACAGTTTTAACATTGGCCCAATGGGAAAACAAAACAGTTTTAACATTGGCCCAATGGGAAAACATGTTCAAATATCTTCTTTTCTGAAACTACTGAGCCAATTGGCACCAAACTCCAATTTAGATGATACTTATAGTGGTAAGAATTCAAAGGAAGACAACAAATGCCTGTGTTACAGTAAAATTTCAGTCAAACAGGAAGTAGACATTTAGCTGATATCAAACTGTCTTGCATGATAAAGTTTTCTTTGCTGATGCTGTGTATCATAAATAGTCCCAAATAGGCTTGTCAAAGGCTTCATTTAACATTTTTAAAATCCTTTCATCCTAAGATTAGAGATTTGAGAAAACTTTTTTGAATCCAGTTTTATATGTATAAATGCAATTAGAAATGTTATCCAGCAGTGAACCCTCTGCCTGCTGTCTTTTCATGATCTTGAAAAGAATGGAGTAATTCTACAGAATTTTATTATCATGTCTTTGTTTTCTATGATAAAAAAAAAATTAAAAATCCAACTGAGTTTCCATCAAAATGTAAAATCTACAAATAAAATCTAATTTCAAGTCAGAATAAGGTTCATTCATATAACTAGATGACCAAGTTATTGTATGGAAATGAACTGTCCTTGAAACAACAACATCCATACCATTGTACAGCCTCAAAATTTATTTGGGGGGAATAATTTGGCAACCAATTAGTATTTTTCCTTTAAAATGAACCCTTTCTGAGATTCTCACAAAAAATTAATATTTCAGTGTGAGGTTAATATCTGCAGTGTGTATGTTTCTATTTTTTATCAACTGTTTTGTCCACATGTACCTTTGTCTCATGAAATTATCTATTTCAAATACTAAGTAGGTTATAATGTCATGTATGTTGAAACACACCCTTTTTTTAACAGCTTAATAGACCTCATCTGAGCTCTTGTATCAGGATTAACCTAACCACTTCTCACGTCACAATAAAGAAAACATCACGTCATAAAGCCCAACACATCATGAAATTATGTCTTTGAAGTAAATGTTTAGTCACATGGGGAGGACAAATTTGTGACGTAGGGCGGACAAACAATAACTGGTGAATCTAAATACCATAACTCAGATATGGTCTATTTCATTTATTATAGAACTGTTGTAGACAATTTTTCACAATATACTTTGCCTCCGTGAGTAGTTATCACATTTGACATTTGTGTATTCAGATGTTTATTGTATACATACTGTCCATTTCACAGACCTATCCTCTCTGTTCCCTGTGTGAAGAATGTAAAGTTTTCCACTTCCATCTGATACAACTGCCATTTCCATGGTAACAAAGACTAAACATAAATTGACTCTGTCTGGAACAAGTTTCTGATTGGCTACATCCGGAATTTGTATTACCATCTCACCCTGGTTCAATTGCATATCCTTAAATATAAACCAAAACAAAACATGTTCAGTTGTTCAAAAGCAAATTTTCTTGTTAGCATAGGTTGCTTTATTTAACCCTTTCAACGATAGTGTCCCAAACGGAAGTAACTCTGAGACAATGGCTTCCCTGACAGAAAAAGATAGAAGGATAAGGTTTGCAACAGGTAAGATACATAAGGTATATAGATAATAGTGTTGCACCCAGCTCTATATAATATGTATGATAATGTGTTGGTAAGGTGAGCTGCAAAGGTAGAATATATGATTCCGAATGCCAAGATATTACAGTGATTGCAATATTTGGTAATTTAATTGGAGTGTTAGAGCATGGACAATATGACATTTTGAATGAAATGCTTTAGCGCTACATGTGAAAAATGTGCATCCAGTCCTAGCTTTAACATGACAATAAACTACGACATATTCCATTCAGTATTTATAATTACATTCTATTAATAGAATAAAAGTGTTCACAAACAATATTTAAGGAAAATTGCAGATGGTGCCCCATTTCTTTGTCGCGAATACTCAGCATCTTGTGTTTACTCTTGTTGTTGAAAAGCTTACAGGAAGTTGTCACTGCTGATTTGCATTTTTATTGATGTTCACATAGTTTACTTTCATTTAACAGTAGCCTGGTAGTCTTCAGAATTCAAATTTTTGCCCACACCCAAAAAAACAAATTCTTTATACAGCAAAAATATATACATGTTATAAATGTACAGAACATATGACTTACTGCTACAAAAGCTCTGTTGATGTTCCATTGCTTATCTATAAAATAAACACTTTGTTGATTCCATGGATCAAGTATTAAATGGTTGTGTTGTCCTAGTATCTTTGCATGATGATAGGAGTATTGACTGTCTGTCAGATTCACTTTCTCAATTCCTGAAATATAAACACTTATCTATGGCACACTTATATCCAAAAATAAAATTAAACACTAAATTAGAATAACTGTGAGCAAAGCTCACAAAAACATACCCCCCGCTCCCCCTTTGATTCCAGATGTAACCCCCAAAAAAAATTCAAAGTCAAATAAAAATTTTAAATAGCTAGTGCACAATGGCAATATCTACTGAACATTCTGTAAAAGTTTCGTTGAATTTCACCAAGTGGTCTAGGAGGAGTTGTTGCCACAAAGTATTATGTACTCCTATGGCAAAGAGCAAACCCCCCCTAAAAAAAAATTAAAGTCAAATAAAAATTTTAAATAGCTACTGCACAATGGCAATATCAACTGAACATTCTGTGAAAGTTTTGTTGATTTCACTAGGTGGTCTAGAAAGAGTAGTAGCCACAAAGTGTGTACCCATATGTCAGAGAGTAAAAAAATCAACCAAAACAAAAAACAAAGAAAAACAAGAAAAGAAAATCTAATCAAATATTCAAATAGCAGGTGCACAATGGCAATATGTACTGAACATTCTGTGAAAGTTTCATTGAATTTCATCAAGTGGTCTAGGAGGAGTTGTTGCCACAAAGTAGGTACCCTATGGTGGACGGACGAACGAACGGACAGACGGAAGGACGGACGGACGGACGGACGGACGGACGAACGAACGGACTGACGGACGGACGAACGGACGGACAGACACCATGATCACTATATACCGCCCGCTAAAGCGGGGGGTATAAAAATGTAACATATGAAAAATTGGAGTGATATTATCAAACTAATTAAAGCACCTTGAAATAACAATCACTGAGGAAGCTGTTTATTTTTTAACATTTCAATTTCATCTTATTTTTGTTTTCTGATTCTAGACAAACAAGAGCTGTTACCAAATGGCGTCCAATTCTAACTCAGCTCATTGCTCATTACTACATACACAAGCTGAGAAATCCTTAATGAAAAATTTCAATTTATGGCTATAATGCTAAAATCAAAGTTTTCAGCAAACAGGAAGTACACAAGTGATAAGCTAGAAAAGGTGAGACACAGTACAACTCATCATACAAAAGCTTCAGACCAAATATCAAATCATTAAAACATACACAAGCTTAGAAATCCTTGACGAAAAATTTCAATATATGGCTACAATGAAAAAATGAAAAGTTATCCGTAATCAGGAAGAAGATGAGTGACAGACTTGAAAAGGGTAGACATGATACAATTCATCATACTTAAGCTTCAGACCAAATATCAAATCATTACTACAAACAAAAGCTGAGAAATCTTTGACGAAAATTTCAATTTATGGGTATAATTAGAAAAAATTGACTAAGTCGGTAAACAGAAAGTAGTACTTGCACAGGTCTGAAAATGCATCCCACAATATGGCATGATCATACTTTAGCTTCTGACAAAATTTCGATTGCATATATAAATGCGATGAAAACATGTTGGGGACGGAACAACCCACACACACACACAAACACACATACACAGACTGAAAACAGTTTACCCCATATTCCCAATGGGGAGCAGGGGTATAAATATATCAGCTTTTGGTGAAACAATCCCTGTTTTTCAGGATCTAAACGTTTTTAAGGTAGATAGACACTGTTGCGCTGCTCAGTGTAATCGCGCATTAGAAAAATACAAAGTTGAATACAGGTTTGGTTTGATTTCCTTGCCGGAACAGTCCTTTGACAGGATTTCCTTTGTGACGTCATAATTGATTGACTAATATGAAACGTCATATTTAGGCCATTTTGCCGCAAATTAACTCCCTTTTCCCGTAAATAATAATTATTACAGAACTTTGTAAATTATCTCCTTTAAAAGCATGGTGACATATGCATTTTTTCGTCGCAACCAAGAGATCATATCATAAACTATCTATTTACAAAAACATATGAAATTCTCATGGAAAAAAGTTTCATTTTTATTAAGCTGAAAATTGCCTTTCCATATTTTTCCCGTGCATTCTATGTAAAAACAGACGAAAAAATGGCTAAAAGTGAGCAAACTTTAACATCAGTTCTAGAAAAATCAAGCATGGTGACCCATACTTTTTATTACATATTTCAAGTTAGTAAGATAAGTTCTTAAATTGAGCCGACTTTTAACATAATCTCATGGAGATGAACATTAGTGTCTATCTATCTTAATAGTTTAAGCTGAACAGAGTTGTAGTTAGTTGCAAAAAGTCCTGAACTATCATCGAGTTTGGACAATTATTCCCGTAAAAAGTTGTGTTGTCTGACTTTAAAATATTGCATTTGTGGTAATTGGACTTCCCTTGTTAGATCAATTAACTTTAAAGCCAACAATCCTTGTATACAAGTATTGTTAACAATCCTTGTAAATATTTTTATCTAAAGCAGCCACAACGAAATTTGCCACGACTTTTCTCCAAATATCTTTTTAAGTAAATGTTAAAGGATGACATGGCATACACCAATGGAAAGCTAGTTTTTTGCTGCTTCATGCCATGCATTACCATAATTTTAAAAAGTTTTCCATTACCCTTCTATGTTATTTTAACAGAAAATTTGAATCGAAAACAGAGGGAGTATATATGGTTAACTGAACACCTGTATTTATTGTTATAATGCCCTGGGGTCTATCGATTAACCAAGGAGTTAATCTCGATTGCGAATAAAAAATTACTTGACAAAATGTCAACAAAAACTTTTTACTTGTAAACAAATTTATTTTAATAAAAGTAAATGGTAACTGGATATTAGTTCTGCAAATTTTATTCTCAGATATACCTAAACATTTTTATGTAAATTAGTAAACGAATCATAATTTTGTTTGTTCATTGGCCACCCAAATAAACAACAAACAAGCACCCTATATGCAAATAAGTAATCCATCGGCAATCCATTTGGTGTCTTTTCATTGGTTTGTTGGTTTGCGTCGAATCATCCCACATCGAATTTCTTTAAAATTTGAGTGAAATTAACATGAAGGTCTATGGAAAATATTTTTATTAGAACTTTGATTATTTCGGTAAATAATATATACCAAGAGTAGCGGCAAAAAATTAGAAAAAGATACATATATGTTTTATTAGGGTCTTATTTATAACAAAATAGCTACAGCTATTTAAGCTGCGGCAAATTTCGTTGTGCGTACTTTAGGATTGTTGATTTTTTTCAAAATTTTGTAGATGTTAGGGGCTGATGAAGTATTTGATGATAATCATATTTTTTGTTGATAAAGTGATTATATAAGACTAAATGAATGTTTTTTTTTAATTTATTTACATATTTTTGTCACACTAATAAAAGATGTGGATTCCATTTTGTGATTGTTATGGATTATAACAGTTTGGGTGTTAGTATTGTATGAAGTTAATGAATTTTGACATTTTGTATTTCTTGTATGATTCTGCCAAATTTTCTTTATCCTTCTCAAGTAATATAAGAAAACACTGACTACTGAAGCTTCAATATTAAATTGAAGTTCTAATTATGGTCCATGGTTAACCCAGAGACAGATGCCCATACTCTTAAAAATGGAGTCATACTGGGCAAAAAACAAAGTACAAATTCAAGGTTATGAAGGGAGTTACTTCTTCAGCTTTAGCAACATATTTGGGTGAAAGAATGTGAAGAAGAAGGTGGGAGAAAACTAATAGAAGAGGTTTCTGATTGCAGCACAGTATAAATTTGACTGTCTACATCTATATAACAGCAGTCTACAATATTAACAAAGTTCTAAAAAAGAATTTTAGTTGTTATTGACGAAAACTGATAGTGATACAAAAATGTATTTATAATGAAATGTAAATGTAAGATATATATTTTTTTATAATAAAGTATAAATATATATATATATATAAATATATTGCAATATACCTAAATAATATTATCAATACATATACAAGGTCAAAATGTCTACAAATATGGTACCGCTAGAAAGCTCTCATCATCAGGAAGTCACATACCAAATATGGACACCCTACCACTAAACAAAAAAATTTGCCCTCAGGGAAAGGTCAAGGTCAAAATATCTACAAATATGGTACCGCTAGAAAGCTCTCATTATAAGGAAGTCACATACCAACTATGAACACCCTACAACTAAAAGCCTACCTTCAAGAGGCAAGGTTAAAGTTTTTAAAAAATTGTCCTAAGGGCAAGGTTAAGGTCAAAATATCTACAAATATGGTTCCCCGTGGTTAAGATGTATGCTCTTAATTTTTCTTAGATATGGTATACTTGTACATGAGATAATACCTCATGTATACACTTTGTCCAATTACTATTATCTAAATTTAGGTAAATTCTAAAACCTTAAGATTAACTCCCTCCATCGTAGTTTTATCCTTAGCTATATTTGATATTACTAATTATTTGGATTTCGGTTGGTTTTATGCATTTTAAGCATTTTTTGAAATTATGGATTTCCTTTGTTTGGGTTCTAGTGCTGCTGATGAGGAATTAATTTCCGAAATGGCCATACAGCTCATTAAAATTATTGCTGTTGGAGTTAACATATGACATGTGTTATGGTCTCATGTTCATTTACTCCATATCCTTTCGCAAAACACCACAAGAACGCTCTCATCACAAGGAAGGCACATACCAAATATCATCATCCTGGCTCTTCAGGTCTCCATTCCACAAGCAAGGTTAAAGTTTTTGCTGACGCTGCCGACGCCGACACCAGGGGTATGACAAAAGCTCTCCCGGCAAGCTAAAAAGCAATTCCCCAATTTTGGTGTGTATTAAACACATTGGTGTATGAAACGCACCCCCTTTCTCAGGGGAAAAGAATCAGAAACCAGAGGCTCCCTGGAGCCTATATCGCTCACCTGGCTTTCAGCTGCCACAATCAAGCTAACATTGTAAATTATACAGTTGAACTTCAGTCTCTCAAACTTTGGTAGAGCAAACACCACCATTAACTTGGACTCTATTTTAAGTCTGATCATGTTTTACTGTACTTCTTTGTTGGGCTTTTTTGACAAATAGTCTTGCTAAGGACCACTTTCGACACCAGTTTTGAAGTCAAGACATCATTTGGTAAATGGCAGTCAACAACAATTATATCTTTAAGTTACGACATCAATATCTATTTGGAAACCAAATTTCATTGAAATCGGACAATGTTGAATTTTCCCACCTTTTTGGCAGCCATTTTGAAAATGGCAGTCAACAAACAATTTTCAACACCGGTTTTGCAGTAGTGACATCAATATCCACTTGGAAACCAAATTTCATTGAGATCAGACAATGTTGATTTGGCAGCCATTTTGAAAATGGCGGTCAACAAACAATTTTTAACATCAGTTTTGAAGTTGTTACATCAATACCTTTTTGGAAACCTAATTTCATTGAAATCTGACAATGTTGAATTTTCCCGCCTTTTTGGGGGCCATTATGAAAATGGCAGTCAACAAATAATTTTCAACACCGGTATTGCAGTAGCAACATTAATATCCACTTGAAAACCAAATTTCATTGAAATCAGACAATGTTGAATTTTCCCGCCTTTTTTGGCGGCCATTTTGAAAATGGCGTTCAACGAACAATTTTTTACATCAGTTTTGAAGTTGCTACATCAATACCTTTTTGGAAACCAAATTTCATTGAAATCGGACAATGTTGAATTTTCCCACCTTTTTGACGGCCATTTTGAAAATGGTGGTCAACGAAAAATTTTCAACACCGGTTTTGAAGTCGCAACATCAATATCTATTTGGAAACCAAATTTCATTGAAATCGGACAATGTTAAATTTTCCTGCCTTTTTTGGCAGCCATTTTGAAAATGGCGGTCAACCAATAATTTTCAACATCAGTTTTGAAGTCACCACAGCATTGCAAACATTTTATCAATTGACACTTAACCTTCATCTTCTATAGTTTTGGAAATAAAAGATGAAAAACATGAAAATTTTGAAAATTCCATGAAAAAAGGGCAATAACTCTAACAAGGGTTTTTGGATTATCTTCAAAATTTCAGGGTGGGTAGATCTTGACATGCTGAACATTTTTGCAATTTAAAGTTGACTTGTATCTCTTATAGTTTTTCTGATAAAAAATTAATAAAATTAAAATTTTGCAAATTTTACAGAAAAAGGGCAATAACTCCAAGATGGGTTTTCGGATTTCTTCAAAATTGCAGGGCAGGTAGATCTTGCTATGCTGATCACTTTTGCCCCCATGTCAGATTTTTGATATCTGTAATGGTTTTTGAGTTATTTGCAAAAAAACAGCAATTTACCCCTACATTCTATTTTTAGTAACAGCAGCCATGTTGTTTGGTCTTCGGACTAATCGAACACAATTTTTAAACTGCTTACCCTGGTGATGCTTCAGGCCAAGTTTGGTTACAATTGGCACAGCAGTTTCAGAGGAGAAGATTTTTGAAATTGTAGACGGACGGACGACGGACGCAAAGTGATGGCAAAAGCTCACATGGCCTTTTAGGCCAGGTGAGCTAAAAATCTACCGGTAGTTCGTGTGTAAAAAATGCACGTAAATTTTCAACATGTTCTGTCCAAAAATGTCTGGAGACGCCAAGAGTTACTTTGTTGACTGAATTAAATGGAAAACATGATCATTTATTCACCTATATTTAGAGGAATAACTGTACCTGTTTTTATTTTATGGTTTATTCAAACATTTTGAGAATTGACGATATCAGCGTTTCGCGCCTCTAATGGAATATCAGGTTCGATAACTCCAACATACTTGTACGAGGGTGTATCTACCATTATGAATTAATAGAAATATGCACATTTTAATATTAATTTGCAAGCTCCCAGTTTAATTATTCAACCATTTTTTTTATCGTGATGATAATTGATGTGTATACTATCATAACTAAACAGTGTTTACCTGGATTTTACCTGTATTGAGACGTCTGCCGGTTGTTTATTCAATTACCAAGTTTGTTGTAAGTCTCAGATCGGAATATTGTTTAGGTGGGGTGTGTTTTGTATAATAAATTATGTTTGTTGTGTTTTGTGACATGTATAGCACCTGTTGATATACTCTGATCACCTTAATTAAATTCACCTGGACAAACATCTTTTGATGTGACCGGTCTATAGGGAAAATACTTTGTTGCTACATTCAAGAGTAAAAATTTTACTTAATATGTTTATATTATAGCTACCCTTTAGTTTTTCATAGGTTCATACATGTCTTAACCTCAAAATGCACAAATGACATACAAGCATTACACATGATATTTACAAAGGCACAGGTGGAAAGGGCCAAACACGTTTCTTTATTTCATTACTTTAGATTTAAAAGTCATATTATATAGATTTATATATATATGTATCAA
>MJUU01041460.1:0-17719 GCA_002080025.1 Modiolus philippinarum
GCTAGAAAATTGGTCGCTAGAAATTGGTCGCTCACTTGAGTCTGGTATTTATTTAACGAGCTTGAGAAACCAGTAGAAATGCGCGATTTACAGAGCATGTTTCGCAGCGAGTACAAATAAATGTGTGATTTCCCGACAGTTGTAGAGAATAGAATGAATTTGTCATATTTATTAACATTTTTATTTTCACTTCAATTTCCATAAAAAATTTTGCTCTTCAAAGCATTGTCCAGATTGTTCACTTCCCTCCTGTTACCACCGATATTTTAACATTTTTTAAAACACCTGGAAGACCCAGAATATTTCACTAATAATGCATTGGAAGAACATCATTTCTTGCATGCAAGTTTGAGAGGCCACTAATTTTGAACATCTATCGCAATACTTGCAGTTCTCTCCTTTTACTGTGATTTCAAGAATATAATTAATAGATTTTTATATTTTGTGATCACTTTTATGTGTGTATTTAAGATTATTTTCTATACAGTATAAGTGACAGCTAGTACAGGCACATGTAATCTGTAAAATTGTAAAAAACGTCCTTGTAATTCTTTAATGTTACGTTCCTTCCTGTAACCAGGCAAAAAGTAAAAGGATAGAATTTTCAAATTTATTCTCTAATTTTGATCAATTATTGTCAAAAAGTTAATCGTGCAGGAGGTATTATTTGAAGTAACGCATCACAAATAACAAATATCCGGGTATAGAATGTTGACGTAACTTATTTGTATCTCGAAAACAAATAAATATTCATATAACTGGTAACAGTTAAGAAATGAACTAGTAACAGGAAGGATGATAAGAAAGATTCTATTGACTACACTTACCACAGGCATAGCTAATCACTGAATTGGCTAAATTAATATTTTATAATGTTTTTTTTCAATAACACAAATTAAAGGAACCACTGTCAACATACAATCCCTTTAGGAAAAATCAATTTCACTTTTGGTAACAGGAAAGAAATTTCAGGCAACAGTAAGGAATTAACTGGCTTTTCTTTCTTATTTCTGATAAAATAACAGAAATTTTCAATGAAATAAAGAAAAAAACATCATATAAAACTAAAGGAAATTTGCCTTATTTCTTAAGATGAACTTTATTAAAGCATATTTTTATAATATAACAATAAAAAAATCCGGGCAGACATGGTAACAAGGAAAATCCTTAAAAATTATTGATTGCACAAATACCTAAAAAGGGAAAAGGACAGATGCAGAAGCATTTGTGGATGAACATTTTACACTAAAATGTAAGACATTACCTTAAGAAAAGAAAATGAAGTGATTGCTTTAAAGGATAATTCCTTCCTGTTACTCAAGTTTCTTTTCTGTTACCAACTAGTTTTTTTTCGATTAAAAAAGTTCTATACACTTATCAAATACAATTAAACGTGGTTTATTGAGATTAATTAATCGCTAATTCAATAAAACAATAATTATTTTGATAGCATTAAAATACAAATTACTAGACATATCTAAATAGAAGAAAAAATCTGATTTTCAGAATCACTATGACATGCCAACTTTGAGCAAAGATTTCCAAGTTCTAGATATTTAATTGTTTAACATTTGAAAATTTTAATGAGATCGAATATCATTTGAAATTTAAGTAAACAACAAAAATTATTTTGATTCAAGGTCCCTTTGTATATTTACACTTCAGAAAAAAATCTTTTAATCTGGTAACAGGAAGGAACTAGATAAATATGTCCCATTTTTAAGTTGCCATAGTTACCATGTTGATTAATTTTTTGAATTACAGACACTAGTTATGTTTTTGCAAATGTTTGGTCTTTGTTTTAAGTCATTAAATACCAGATTTTAAGACTTAAATTTTGGTGTTTTTTCTTGGTCCAAAATTTGCACTTTTCTGATATTGTCTCATATGCCTTTTTAATACTATCGTGGTTACTGAACAGCCTTTATTGTGATAAATGTATCTCGGAAACAGTATCTCGGTTATTGGACAGGCATTATTATGTTAAGTATACCTCTGTTATTGGACAGACGTTATTGTGATATATAGAATAATGGAAGTTGTGGGCGAGTCCATTATTGGACCCAATATTTCTTGTATCAAAACCAATACCTCTATTATTCTTTTTATCGGTAATTAACTAAATTGTTTAATAGAACAAATTTTGGAAATGAATTTTAATTTTCAACAAATCGTGAAATTGGTTACTATTGATTAGTAAAAGAATATGTACGATCCGGTAAGAGCCTCTGTAAGATGTATATTTCTTTGTTTCATTCATTCTGATTGACAAAGTAGGCTTTTTGCCAATATTTTTTCGTATTCGGGCAGTCGCAAATACTGAAAAATATTTGCTTCGTGAGATCAAAGGAAACTCATACAAATTACCGATAAATGTGAATATTGGTAGCTTTCATAAGTTTACCTTGGTTACCGGACGGTATTTATTGTAATAAGTGTATCTTGTAATACAATCTTGGTTACCGGGCGGTTTTTATTGTAATAAGTGTATCTGGTAATACTATCTTGGTTATCGGACGGTATTTATTGTAATAAGTGTATCTGGTAATACTATCTTAGTTATCGGGCGGTATTTATTGTAATAAGTGTATCTGGCAATACTATTTTAGTTATCGGGCGGTATTTATTGTAATAAGTGTATCTGGTAATACTATCTTAGTTATCGGACGGTATTTATTGTAATAAGTGTATCTGGCAATACTATTTTAGTTATCGGGCGGTATTTATTGTAATAAGTGTACCTGTATCTTGTATTATTACATGAATAGATTTTTTCTGTTTTCTGATTGGTCTTTAAGTCATTTTCAGGTCATGTTAAATCGTGATATTTCCGCCTCTAGGTTACATTCTAAAATAGACCAACAGCGGTCAAGCGGAATTTTTAGCGGTCATGCGGAATGTGATAGTGGGATTAAACAACGGCAAATTGTATTGTTCTGATTGTTTGTTTCGTTCTAATAGCTCAATAAAATATATTTCAAATTTTTAATTTCGCCAGTATTTGAATTCATTTTTTTTTATCTTTTTGTGAAAATAAAAATATTTGTTAATTTTGAGAATTTTACACCTTTCAAGAATAAATATTGTGGTACTTAAGAAGTTTAGAGTGTCCATGGTTATTCATGTAATAAATCAATTACTGACTTTGTAATAAGTCGCCATCGAGATTTATCAACCCTCAAAAATGTATATTCACCTCGCCTACGGCTCGGTGAATATTCTATTTTATCGGGTTGATAAATTACGATAGCGACTTATAACAAAGTCATTAATTGTATAATACTATCTTAGGTATCGGACGGTATTTATTGCACTAAGTGTATATGGTAATACTATCTTAGTTATCGGGCGGTATTTATTGCAATAAGTGTATATGGTAATACTATCTTAGTTATCAGACGGTATTTATTGCAATAAGTATCGGACTGTATTTATTGTAATAAGTGTATATGGTAATTACTATCTTAATTATCGGACGGTATTTATTGTGGTAATACTATCTTAGTTATCGGACGGTATTTATTGTAATAAGTGTATATGGTAATTACTATCTTGTTTATTGGAAGCTTTTAATCTTGGTGACCTCGACAGGGTCTACCGAGATTAAAAATACGGAGAAATGTACTTTAAAAGTATAAAGATAGGTATTTCGGATTCACATCTATAGATGTTTCTCTTGAGGTTATGACGGAAAATTATATGTTTTCTACTGTTCTTTTTTTTCTGTCACAGATTGCAGCAATATAATTCCAATTTGTATACGTTGTTTGCATTGTCTATTAGAATCTATTTAATAATGATAACAATAACTAAATAAATAAAAACACAAATACTTGTTTTGCGTTAAAAGATTTTTTTTCTTGTTGCGATCTTTGATAGCCCAAATGCATCTAACACAATGAACAAGAATTGATGGGGGAAACACCAACATGTTACAGTACCATATTGAATTGCGCAAAAAATTTATCGAAAAAATAAACAAAAGCATGCCCTTATTTACACACAATAATCAATGTAAATATATAGGCCTACATTTGAATATGAAATGTGATAGATATTAATAAATGACTAAAAGCCAAAAACCTGTTATGACTAATAACAGTATTTATATTGAATTTCATTTTTTTAAATACAATATTTGTATACAAAACATATGTTTAGCTAGACTATGTTTAGATGAACTTTTAAACTAATCCAGTCGTACCCGTATGTTATTTATACCATTAAATACCTATTGTTGTATGGTATATGTCAACTACCATTTTCAATCTAAGATGTGTTTGACTGAAATTGGGATTTTAGTTAGAATTTGTCCTTTCTTAAAATCGTCTAAGAAGAAGAGGTACCAACAAGAAAAGTATGAATTAGAAAACTGTATAAAGAACCGACTTACAATAGCGTATAACCTTCAAACTAGTATTAAAGGTATAGTGTATACTTATTTTAATAATTTAAACATTTTGTAAACTTGACTTTGCTATTGCTACATGTATTTAGGAACAACGTCTTTATGAGGGAAAACGGAGCGTTACAGACAACTTAAGACACTGTCAAATTCTATAAAATATCAAAATTGATTTCAAATGACTAAATACCGAAGTTACTGTGAGAATAATAATTGGTCCCGTAGGCCCTAATGATTGGCTGAAATCACTTTTAGTAAGCCCTCCCTACTTCCCGCAAGGCCATTTTTTCAGTCTTGTTATGTCCAATTTGAAATAAAATATGAGTGCCCTTTGGATGTTTATATGTTGTGATTGTCTTCTGTTGCTCTTTTTGTAGGACAATAGATGACATCGATTGTAAAAACACTTTGCCAGTTAATCTTAGGTTTGTTGACAATCTCGCATCCATGACATGAAATAAGTTGCGTGACATATAACAATGAAATCCGCTCAAACCGGTGCAAGGGGTCGTCTTGAACTTCCTGTTAGGTATGAGCAAAGTTGTTGAAGGCCTCATGGTGACTTCAAGATGAAGAACAACAATAAAGGCTTTGTTCCATTGCTTGTTTTAACCATGTATTTGTAGAGACTTTGTCTCATGTACATTTACTTCATATTCCTTCATTGATTATTTAAGATTCGAGTTTGTCTCTCCTATACAGTGTGGAGTCCGTAAAAAGATTCCCCGTGCGAGAGATGCATGCTCTCTGTACATTTCAGTTACGGTGTACTTGTTGTTGGGAGAATTTCACGTATGGATACACTATCATATTTTCAAATTTTAGCTAGTATGTTTTATGTGTTTTCAAAATGTCATTTTTACCACCTGTTTATTGTGCCCCGATCTCATGGTTTTATTGTGCAAAGTTTTCTTACTATTTATTCGATGAGTGCCCTGTTTTTTATTATACGAGACAACAGCGATAATAAGAACACTTTGCAAGTTAATTTTATATTTGTTGACAATTCCGCATCCATGACGTGTAATAAAATGGATGTAGCGTTGCTCGACATCTAGCAATGAGCTCCGCCCAAACTGGTGCTAGGGGTCGTCTTAAATTTCTGTAAGGAATGAGCAAATCTCATTGTTGAAGGTTTCGTGGCGACTTCAAGATAAAGAACAACAATAAAAGCGATGTTTTATTGCTTGTTTTATTTGGTGAGACTTTGTCTCGTGTGCATTTACTCCATATCCTCTCATTAATTAAATTAAGCATAACCTGCACGTAGCGGCAAAATGGGGGTACTTTTCTAGTTGTCTACTGTAAATGCAAATTTCTTTGAGGATGAATAACTTTTGTCATAAAATTTGCAGTACTGTTTAAAGAAAGTTTATCAGTATAGTGATACAATGTTGACAATAACACAACAAGAGACCATATTGTTTTTATTTCTCTGGTAAGGGACCGACCATTTAACTTGAAAGGGTGGGGGTATGTTTTTTTTTCTGGACAGAAAATTTTTTTTTCGCGCTTCGCGAAACAATTTATTTATTTTTTTTAACTAGTATAAACAAAATATTTTTTTTTTAAATAAGCATTATTTTTTTTTTTTGGCAGAAAGCCCCCTTCAGAAATTTTTTTTCATCATTTTTGCAGCCAAAATATTTTTTTTTCCACATAAAATTAGCTTCAGAAAATAAAAAAAACCCATAGCCTCCCCCCCCCCTTTTTCAGGTCCCTAAGAATTTTTTAAATGAAACTTTCGTCGAGATGTTCAATATTTTCACGACTTACCAATATTATGAAACTAATAAAAAAATAAAAATCTTCAGTAATCTCCTTTTTTAATTGCCAGTTTTCGAACAAGATATCATATATAAAAGATTTTGTTTCCATTGTATTTGAGATTCACAGATGTGGAAAAAACAATCCTCCCCTTAAGAAATGAGGCAGAACATTTGAATTTTTTGATATTATAAAATACAAAAATATCGAAGTTGCATATTAAACAGTTAATTTAGTTTTGCTGCACACGTGTTTCAAGGAGTAACCTCTCGTCAGCAGCATTGAAATCAAATAATATGGAAAGCCATAATCCAAAAATGGTCAAAATAGTTTAATTTGAACTTCTCTCTATATATATACTTCGCTATATATGACATACAGCTTTTTACGATTCAAGTAAAATTTAGCTGTTTATATAGCAATAATTGGCCGTTTTACTCGAAAATGTGTGCAAAATGGAAATTTTCGGTTTTCTAGAATATCCAGTGATTTGTTGTAGAGATGCAGGTTTCTTATCAAATAATATATTTTGAATATGAATGTGACATGATTTCAGCATGACTGAGCAATAAGCAAATTACAGACTAACAAAATGTAAACTTCTTACCCTCCCCGTAAATGCAACATTATTTATTTCATTTTTTTTCAGATCAAAAGCTGTAAATGTGAATACTGTGAAAATGACACATTTTTGCCATTAAATACATACAGATGCCTAAATAAGAACAAATAAGATCATGATTGGATTATGTCTGAAATTGTTTGTATGATATGCAGGCAAAATGTCAATTTTCGTACTTTTATTTTTCTAAGGATTACACCATTTCACAATAAGCAGCCAAAAATATATCTCATATAAGACAAAAGTAATGATTAAATTCAAAACTTTTTAGTGAATATATTTTCATTAATAATGTGGTAGTTAAAGATGAAATTTCTCTAAATTGTTTTAAAAAAAGGGAAAAACACACACTCACAAATGGTCTTCTCATGCGAGAAGTAAGTTTATAAACAGAGCATTTCACATGAAGTAAATTTAACTTTGCATGTTTTTATTTCAAAATTAAAAAATAATGGCTTATGATCTTTTGAAGGTGATCGTTATGAATGATATAATCGAAAATGGCAATTTTTGATGTTTTAGATTTTGATCCAATTTTGCGATTACACGAAAAAGGGCTTATAAATAGGAGATAATATTTATACTACTAGTAATATTGACAAAGAATATAATTATCTGGTTTTTGTAGCATATTCAAGTGTTTTCTCGACAACATAAAACATCATCCATATAAAGTATATCAAATTAGTTATTAACAGTGATTTGTTCCTAAATAGGCATCGACATGCCGACTGTTCATGCACTTTACAGGTTTTATAATTTATCTTTGCATGATGAAAATACGCATTTTATGAAAATTTCAAAGTAAGACACGACACATAATTTTACAAGATTTATACCTAAAATTTTGCACTGGATTTAGGGGAAGTGCGGCATTTCCCGTTTATAAACCCCAGTTTAGCCTTTGTAAAAGCTAGGTAATTGTCATGGTCACACAAGGGAGTTTATGTCAAGACCTCAAAAATATTTTATAAGTAAGAATACAAAGACTGAGATTATGATTATTAAGAAAATATCATCTGTCGAATAGATATAAGAATACGCAGTCCCCAACCTAAAATCCAATAAAAAGGGGTGGTAAAATGTTTTATGGCCCTTGTCGAGTAATCTAGTAACAAAATTCTCACTCTCACCGTTATTGGTTTTCTCTTTGTCAATATTTCATATATGTCAGCAGATGGGCACTAGGGTCTCTGTAATAATCATTTCATTTCAGAGCAGGACATGCTTACCCTTCCGGAGCACCTGATGTCACTTGTTTTTGAGAGTTCACACTGTTAGTGCTTTAGTTTTTTGTGTTGTATATGTAATGTTCATGTGTTTTGTGGGCATGTGGTGTCTTTGGTCTTCCGTCTTCTGGTGTTCTTGCTTTTGCCTTGTCTCTGGACTTTGATTTATGTATCTTGTGCTTTGTTCCTTCAGTATTCTATACTGTCGTTGTTTTCTACAAGCTGAACGGCAAAGACGAAAAAACAATACTATACTTCTGTTAAGCTGTCTACACGGTATTATTTTCCTATTATAGAATTTTGTGAAATTTTCTGTGTAGAAACACACTTGTATTATTGTTCAAATCATAAAATAAAATTTGGGGTCACCGTGCATTTAAGCGCAAAAACTGGAATTGAAAATTTAAGGAATTTACATAGAAATTATAGGAAAAATGATTATATGAGTGGATAGCTTTAAATTTGTTCATACTTTGCATATGTTTTGAAATCATTATATGGTTTACATATAAGAAAATAACAATTTTGGATCACCGTTGAAATAAGAGAGATAAATTGCGAAATGTTAACTTCTCTAGTGCTATCTATGTGACATCCCTTTATCAAATTACTCCCCCTTCGTAATTTCTGTGATCTGTATTTAAGGCACATGTGTTTTAGTTAACCTTTTTGTAATGAAATTGTTTCAAAAGTAATAAGGAATAAAGATTTTAAATACTGTGGAACTTTCTTTACATTCTAAATAATTATTTTGCTATTTTTTTTTAATTAGACCCAAATGAACAGACAAAAAATACGAAATGATACCACTGAGACACCTTAAAGTAGGGGACATTTCTACTTAAATAAAGCTATACATAAAATTAGCAATATTATAGTTATTAAATTTGTTGGATGCAATAGACCAGAATATTTCTCCCGAGGTAATGGGAATGATCAAGTGTTCTATTGCACAAGACCAACGGCCGCGTGCAATAGAACAATTGGTGATTTCACTCCTTTGTTCCTTCGGTATCCTACTGCCGTTGTCCCATTACCAAAGGACAAATATTCTGGTCTATTGCATTGAAACCTGTTTGGTAACTGTTTATTACCTGGGATATTCATGCACATGTATCTGTTTTAATATTCCTCCCTGAAATGTACAGGTGTTGTCCAAATGGTAATTTGAAGATTAAAATCAACTGCAATCTTGGTTTGTGTACATGATTACTTCAAATTACTTCAAAAAACTTATCACCATTAGTCAAGTTTATCTGTTAGATGTCAAATTTTAATGAAGTTTATCCTAATGATCACTCTTATTTTTTGCAGAACATTTACTCTATACCTCTTTCTTTCAACTTGCCTGAAAGTTGATTGATTGATTGATTGATATGGGGTTTAAAATTACTTTCAGCAGTATTTCAGCTATCTCATGACGGTCGGTTTTAGTTTGGAGGAAGCTGGATTGCCCAGAGAGAACCACCAACCTTGGGCAGGTGACTGACATACTTATCACTTACGATAGTAAGTCGTGTGCACCTTTTTTTTTGTATATGTACTCAAACCGCAGTTGTGATAGACTACAGTGGTTGTATAGACAGTAGAACTACCTTAACCACTCGGCCACCCGACCCAATCTGAAAGATGAAAGGAATGAATTCCGCAATCACAGTTACTCAGAATTCTCCAGAACATCACTACAACTAATGTCTTTTTAGTGCAGACAAAAATTTAGTTGGAAATGTCAAAAATAGCATCTTTCCCCCTAAAATTTTTGGAAATTTAAAAATTCCAGGTATTAAACATTATGAATTAATTTTGATTGAGTATTCTTTAAAATTGGGTATTTGACACTATAATTGTCTATAATCTTGCATCAGTATTTGTCGTTTTTCAAACATTCCACTAAATACGGTTTTCTAATCATTATTTTTTTTTGGATAATCATGAAACAGGCAACGGTAAAATCTATATGAAACATCTCACTGATTTTGCTATTTTAAGCGTAATTAGTAAATGTTTACAATATTCTCTCTAAGGTAATACATAAGTTGTTACCTATAAAAACTAGATGAGTATCTTGCTGCCATAATCAGTGGTCAAGAAAGATCATAACAGGACCAATAAAACGTATCTATTTGCAAAGAAAGGGATCTAACACTGGATGTAAAGGTGCTAAAAGTGTATCTCTCGATGTAAGAATACGTTTCCTTGCCCTATACTTCAATTTGAATGGATAATTTTAAGTGTTTTAGGTCCTTACTGCCGTATTGCGCCGTGGATGTAAACAAATGCAGTCAAGACTGGAAACGACTGCTGGTTTCTGTTGATAAAAAAAAAATTGCTTGGGTTGTTTTCTGTACCAAGTAAACGGTACTTTAAAAAATAGTGCAGCATAAGTGGGAATACCTACTTAAAACATAAATGACTGACAAATTCTGAGTTATTAAATTTATTTTCAGTTGTGATTAGTATTGCCAACTGTATGAATTTAACAAACTGGTTAGGAATTTTGATGATGTTAATTAAAAATGAAAAATTGGAACAAACCTAGAAAACGAAAATTACCAACTTGTATCTGTCTTTTGATTGACTGAAAAATCATGAAGATAAATTTTGGTACAAGTAAATAAAATCGTTTGAGGTAAGTTTCTATCATATAACAAAATATAAAGATGTTCCTGTTATTTGAATTATAATATATTTCAGGAAACACCATTTTGTATTCAATTTTTGTGAAGATTGGGGTAAAAATTTCGGTATTTAAAATCTCATTGATGTTTCTTGTACATTTATAGAGTATTTGTATATGACTAATATATAGCTGAGAACAATTAAATTGCGAATGTTTGATAAAAACTCCATATATAGATATTACAATTATTTGTTAGTTTTAGAGAATTCAGAAAAGCTAAAATTGTTCACCAATATTGGCCCAAATCATAAAATGTATTCATTTATGGGCGTTAAAAAATGCATATAATGATATAATTCAGCATTTTTGACATATGAAACGAAAGCATGGATATCTTTTGTTCATTATTATACAAAAACTGGAAAAGCCCTAGGAATTTTGCAGTATCTATTTGAGGTATGGGTGACACTTCCGGTATTTTCAATCACACTGAACCTTTTTTCTACACTTGTTTTGTGTTTTACTACAGCTAATGCATAATTGAAGTAATTAAATCACATGAAGTCAGACATAAAATCAAAGTGTAAAAAATGAATCGATTTAACAGTGAATTTTGGAAAATTCTAAAATGTTGAAAATCCCCATTTTTCATCAATTTTTGGCTAAATACTCGGCTTCAGTGTACAAACGTTTGTAAACATGGCATATTATATCATCCATGTAAAAGTGATATTTATGCCATAAATTGGGTGTGTTTTACTATTAATGTGCGACAGTTAGTAAAAACTTTTTGGCAATAATTCAAGTTATTGGGAGTAGGGGTAGGTTTTAATTATTGATGTATGAAAGTTATATTACCTAGAAATAGCCATCATTTGTATCACTTGTGAAGCAATTTAATAAGCTTTCATTTGATACCTTTTCTAAATGATCCAAGTTACTCAGCAATGATTTAAGGCAAAACAAAGACGAAACTTTGTCAAAATCGAAAATATTGAAAGATCTGTTTATTTGGTCTATTCTGGGACTTATACATTAGACCCAGGTCTATTTGAAAATGATATTTTGTCAATAAAACAGTTAAACAAGTGCGGGAAAACATTCTAATATTTTATCCCATGAACTAGACATAAACTTTGTTATTTAATAGCAAAAATTTGTCACAATTGTTGGACCCCCCCCAAAAAATGGATGTCCAGCAGCTTTCAACCCCATCATAACAGTGATTAATGGGCACTAGGGTCGTCCCTTAAGGTCCGTCCCTCATCCAAAGTTGGCCGCAAAATTGGGGGCACGTAGCTTTATACAACATTGTGTTCTATCGACTGTGTTGAAATGAGGTCCTTTAGTTTCAAGTTTTTATTTCTCAAGTACCCAACGGAGGAATATGTATATGAAATAAATTATTAACACAATATGCATTGAATGGACATAAAGAACATTTTTATGCAACATATATACATGTACAAATGAGTTGTGTGATATAAAAGGAAGACAATTAAGTATATAATTTCATTACATTATATGTGTAAAGCCATGGCCCGGTACCGGCCCAGTCGAGCCCGGGGATTCGAGCGATAGATATGCAGTCAGGGGTGAGCGCGGACCTCCGAGAAAACACCGATTTGTAAATTACGTATTACATTTGTAAAATACTGATAAATCCGAGTAACTTTTATTAATTGGTTAATAATTAATATGAGATACGATTATATTGACTTATTTGTTTATGTTTCCCGCTAAAGAATCAATAATTGTCGAAAATGAATATTCATGATTGATACGTGACGTCACGTAAACAAGATGGCGGAAACTGTCACTGCATATGACAGATGCGAGTATGGATAATACAATAATAGTGTATTTGACGAGATCAAATGGGTTTAAGAACTAACCAGAACATATATTTAATATGGAGGGAGAAGACATAATTATGTCTTTATTCTGTGTATGTGGTGAGTAAGTTTAACGTGGATAACGGATGTATGAAAAAATCAAAATAATTTTCCATTCATTTCATAAATAATAAGTAAATAATTCGATTTCTTTTCACTGTTATGACTGTGATGGTCAGGAGATGATGTCTGATTTAGGATACATCTTGATTATAATAGGTTAGCTATTACATTTTTTATTAGCATTGTCATGTATACCCAGGTAAAATGGAAAAGTGTACTAGAAAATTTCTACCTACAAATTTAAATATAAAGATAAACAGCGGTATTTATGCCTGAAAATTATACAAACTACATGAAATATCAGGATATATTTTTCATTATTTCCTGATTTCATGTCTGAATCCATAAATTCAAACCTTCACAAATCTTCATGTAGTGTTTGTGACAAGGGGAAAAAGGGGGTATTCTAGCTATTTCGGACCTTACATTTGTAACTGTGTATAAGTTCATACTAGTATATCATCTGAGCCTTACATGAACACTGAAATGACATTATGTATTTAATCCTCCAATTTGATTGATTGAATATTTATTTAAGAGGTACATGTATAAATGATGTACATGTATGTGCAGTTTGCAGTATTTCAGCTGCTACACATGTAGTCTAAGATTCCTCTGCCGTCTGACGGCCTTTTTTTGACTCCAACAGCCCCAGCAAGTGAAAAAAAGGCTGTCAGACGGTAGAGGAATCACGGACTAAATATAGTTTTGTTTGTGATTGGAAAGGGGCAGGAGGGTTCAGCTTTCTCTAGTGTACATGTACATGTGTACGTACAAATGTATATCACAAATGAGAGAAATTAAAAAGGGTCTCCACAGATTTTTGTCTCTCCCGTGACGAAAGTCGTGGAAAGCGAGACTTGGGCGTACATAGTATGATGACGACGACGGCAGCGTCAACTTTTACTAAACACAGGATATATTGAAATCCTTTGATGTAGGAACATCATATATGGTCCAGTGGTAGAACTAATCGTATGCTACCTGACGGACATAAGATCATGTGACCTTGACCTCGATTGCACGGTTGAGTGGCCACTTTAAGTTTCTCTGCTTAAGTCCATTCCACAATAAGTAGAAGGGGTAGGTTGATAATATTTGGTATGTAGGTTGGTCTTGAGTAGTACATGTCAGTCTGGCAAGTAACTTTTGTCCTTGACCTCAATGTCATGGTTGAGTGGCCATGTTAAGTTTCTCTGCTTAAGTCCATTCCTCAATAACTAGAAGTGGTAGGTTGGTAATATTTGATATATAGGTTGGTNTTGGTAAGTCCATTTCTCAATAACTAGAAGTGGTAGGTTGATAATATTTGGTATGTAGGTTGGTCTTGGGTAGTACATGTCAGTCTGGCAGGTAACTTTTGTCCTTGACCTCAATTTCACTGTTGAGTGGCCACGTTAAGTTTCTCTGCTTAAGTCCATTTCTCAATAACTAGAACTGGTAGGTTGAAAATATTTTGTATGTAGGTTGGTCTTGGGTAGTACATGTCAATCTGTTAGGTAACTTTTGTCCTTGACCTCAATTTCACGGTTGAGTGGCCACGTTAAGTTTCTCTAGATCTGCTTAAGTCCATTTCTCACTAACTAGAGGTGATAGGTTGATAATATTTGGTATGTAGGTTGATCTTGGGTAGTACATGTCAGTCTGGCAGGTGAATTTTTTTTTGGACCTCAATTTCATGGTCTAGTGGACATGTTAGTTTCTCATTATCTATTAGTTGCAGGTCAGATATTTTGTATGTAGGTTGGCCTTGAACAGTGCTTGACAGTGTGCCATATGACTTATGCATGTGACCTCAATTTCATGGTCTAGTGAGCATATCTGCTTTCTTATGATGCATAAATGGTAGGTTAATGATATTTTGTATGTTGGTAGGTCTTTGGAAGCTATATGGCTTTTGTCGGTGACAGTAATTTCACAGTCCAGTCCAGTGTGCACATCAAGTTTTCTGATAAGCTCCCTTAGATTTCATATTAATTTAAAGGACAAGCAGGGACGGGCGAGACATCTTTTAGGGTCTTCACTTGTTCAGTAATATGGGGCGTGAAGAGGCTTATCTTACTATTACAAAGGTACCCTACATTAACAGGGTATTCCCTATGAACCAACAGTCTGTGCCAGAAACTTTTTGATTCCTAGCCCTGAGGGGCTAGTAATTAAGGTCATGTGTACTACTATTACTAGTCCTTACAGAAGATTCTATGTTCAAAAAGAAATATTTTTGAATATGATTAAAAAAAAACAACACAAACACTATCATGACTATTAGCAGTTTGGAAATAAGCTAAACATACAAACTTAACATGACAGCCTTTCATTAGCTACATTATATGTACATACTACTAGTACACATGCTACATGTAGATATACATGTACATGTACATGTACATAGGGGAATAAATTTGAACTTATAAGGTCAGATCACTAATCATTCTAGATCTAATTACCCGTGAATTGACTTGATATAATTTTTAAACTTTATATGTGAATTAAAAATGTCTCCTATATAATTACATGTATATGTATATAAGATTGCAAGGAATGTTTGTATACAACCTATTTAATCCACACATAGACGAAACATTCTGACAAATGACAAATCAATGTTGTAATGTATATCACATGTTTTGAACAGTTGCTGTCATATTAATACTTCTTATCCATCTGAGAATGAAGGATTTGTAAAATGTCACTTAAACCCTGTTAATTCTACCAACATAGTTTTTTTATAGGACCTCAAGAAATATAAAGTCATATTATGGTTTATTGAAGTCATCGTTGTGGTCTAGACATGCACTTCTGTTTTGTGTCCGTAACTTAAGTTCCAATTGATCAATCCTTCTGTGTCTTGCATTCCTGTTTAAAGGTGGTTCAAAGTATATACGTGCAACAACCTTTATTTTGAATACAACAACCTTTCACTTGAGGCAGGTGGTTGTTTTTATATTAAGTTTGAGATAATTTCAACTGATATAATGCTGAAGCCTTGTAATCGGGGGAAAACAACCACCCTTTTGACACACGGACTACAGTACAGAAAGAGACATACCATAACAAATCACTTGGTGAGACATAAATTTTAATCCTTTAGACATAAAATCACAGACGTACTATCACTGTGATAGACCAAAAACAGAGTGGGGAGGATTAAATTTTATTACCTGTTTTACCTGTAATTCCTTTGAAGTGTACCTGCTAGATTAGATTTTTACCTGTAAAAAAGGAAATTTCCTGACAAAACTTGAGTTTTATTGCCCCAATTAACAATTTTAAAAGGTGAAAATTAATCCCCATCTCTTTCCTAGACATCCCTACTATCACAGTGATTAGTTATGTCTCTTTCTATACTGTACCTTATGAATACTGGGATTTGCTTCAGATACCAAAGCCCTGTCAGTTTCTTCTATTAGAGATTTCTCGATAACTCACGAACGAAACGAAACGAAACGAATGAACTTTACTTAAACATATGAAAGAAACAAAAGAACCATTCATTGTTAGGTGTGATAAGTGACAAACGAAACATAAACGAATGCTGAATACGCACCAATCGGGTTTTAACGTAGATCAATCGGTGGTAATCGGACATTTCTTCTTCGTTGCAACAATACATAATAAATAACTAAATACCAAAGTTACTGTGAATGACAAATTGTAAAACTAAAAATAGTACAATTTATACACAGTATTATCCGAAAAAAAAAAAAACAAAACAAATGATGAAAATAGCTTTTGTTTGCCTTCAATTTTATTTTGCATTTAATTTCTTGTTAAAAAACGGCCTGCCAAACCATGAATAAATCTATGGAACTCGTAGTAACATACTCAAGCAAAGGAACATTATCATTTTTTTAGATGACTACAATAAATCATTACAGAATATATGAAGCAATGAAAATCTTCAATTTCTGTGTAATTTTTGTTCTTCTGTTTGAGTGTTTTCATAACGCTTTTTGTGAAAAAAAAACGACTTGAGTTTCATTTGATAACTTTCAATATCTAAATTTTATATAATTTTAATCAAACTAAGAAGAATCTCTCTCATGCATAGCTCTGTGCTTCGCTGATTTTAGCTTTTAGTTTTGATTTTTTCTGTAAGTTAATCTTTATAATTAGATTGTACAAATTTTTGATTAGAGGCCTTCCAAATGTTTTGATTTGAGACAAAAGTTGTCGAAATGACCATGTCCAGGAACTACATTTACAGTAACTTCCGTATTTTGATATTAATAGCCAGGTTTTACAGACTGCGAATCCGATTATAGTAAGGCGTATGTTGATCGTGTTGAGGGTGGCTTACAGAAAGCCGGGGGAGGGTAGCTGTTTTGAGAAATCAACTCCTTGCGCAAACTTCCATCCATGCAGATCCTTGATATTTCGTAGAATGTTCTTCATACATATTCAGATATTTTACGAAGTAAATGAACATGAAACAATAAGAAATATGTCAACTTCAATTACAAATAATTTTAATGAGCTGTATGGTCATTTTGGCAAGAAATTCCTCAAAAGCAGTACTAGATGTTCACTTCATATTGTAGATTTTAAAAAAAAAATTTTTATAACAGGTACATATTGATTGAAATAAACAAATACATTTTTACACAAATTCTTGTAACTGCATGAAATGTTTATAGACAATATGTTACTTGCTTTTTGAAGTAGTTCCAGGAATTTTATCCCATTTTCTGATTTCAAGACTTTTAATCGTTGTCAGTTTTATGGACAGTACAGGATACATGTACCTACATTATGTTGTGAAGTCAACTCCTACAATTTTAAACACATGCCACAGTATGGTTGAATATTTGTTGAAAATATGAACTTCAATGTATGGACTTGCTTCCCTGTTACCTATGGCCAAGTGTGCACATTTACAACTTTTCAAAGGTCCACATTAAGATGCTTACCAACAAACACCATTTAAGAGACCGGTTGTCCACTACTTTGGTGCTGGTCCCAAAACTGATTGTTTGAAAAATTAAAATTTCTAAAATTCAGTAAAACTAATACATGTATTACACGATTTTATAAGTACAGTTAACAGTTATTTTTATTAAGTCTTTCAGATTATTTATTCTCTGTCACCTATTTTATATATTTTGATTTTGCGGTCTT
>MJUU01041460.1:39449-52915 GCA_002080025.1 Modiolus philippinarum
TGGGCCAATTGGATCCAAACTTGGCCAAAAGAACTGCACCCCATCCAAAATAGCTGCTAGTCTGGAACATAGTTTAACTTATGATAATATAGCATCAATGTCTATTAACAAATTTGAAAATAATGCCCTTAAACATTGGGACTATTTTAACTGCATATGTCAGCCTTGGCCCAGGTGAGCGATACAGGCTCTTGAGAGTCTCTTGTTGGTCATTTAAGGTACGTACGTTCCAGTCCAAGCAATTGTTTGGACAATGCAGATGTCATTTTTTCCTGGGAAAAAAATGAATTTCAACTTCAAGCATTGCATGAAAAAATCAACAAACCTTTGCTTTTGCAATTGCTTTGATGTATAGAAAACAAGGAATAATGTATCATTTTAAAACATTTGATCCAATGAATTTGTAAAAAACCAGGAAAAGATAATTCTTAAATGTAATTTAAGTGTGACAGCTGGTGAAATGTAGAATAATATTTACAAATACAATTTATTATTCCCAGTCTGATCTGTCAATTTCATCTGGTCCTTTCCGTGTAGTAGAAATAAACAAGCTGAGGGCAAATATATCTATCTGAATATCGGAAAACTACAGAATTCATTGTTTTTAAATTCTTGGGAATACTGTATACCATGCCACACACGTCAAATTCAGATTGAATTATTGGAGAATTAGAGACAAATAGTTGTGCTGTGCTCATTAGATCCCGATGTTCCACAACACGATAATTTTTTCTTCTTCTAAATTTCGATTTTTTTCACAAAATTATTCCCATTGTGAGATATTAAGCCTTAAGTGATAATGATTACAAATGGAGCGAAGATTCACTAATAAGTTTGTCCTTGATGAAATGAATGCGTAACAAATAATCCAAATGAAAAGTTAAATTACCATTAGATAAAATTTAAGCGGACTACTTTTGTGTTGACCTTTTAAAAGAGATGAAAATAATCAAATTTAAAGTTTTAGATAAATTGCCATGTCAGTAACTGCATTAAATGTAGAGTGATTAATTAATTAAAATGAAAATTTTGTTAAGAGGATACAAGGACAGATTAATGATGTATTGCCGTCCTGCATTTATTTTATGTGTGAATTACACTCCTAGTGCTCTATTGTGAAATGACAGTGGGACAAATTGATGGGTTAATTTCAGTTTCAGATTAAATTTCTTAACAACATCTAATGGAATTTCATCAAGTTGTTATGTTATGCTGGTACATAAAAAGTACTTTTTCAGGAAAAAACTTCTTGGGAGTTCTTATTTTTAGAAATTTACAGTTTTATATATCTAACTGTAGGCATTTTAAGTCTTTTTGTCTGACCCTTTAAAGGTCAGTATAACACAATATTTATAGTGACAATTCACACTTTTTTAGGCAGGTGTAGCAATGTTCAGTGCTACAAAGCATATACCTTATGGAGATAGAATCTCAATACCTTTGAACAAGACTCACATGTACTTTGTTGGTTTGGGACAATACATGCTTTATTGGGTAGGCTTAGAAGATGCATGCTTTATTGGGCAGGTAGGTTTACTATGGTTGTCTTCAAGACAATACATGCTTTATTGGGTAGGTTTCCTTCTGTTGTCGTAGAAGATGCATGCATTATTTGGTGGGTAGGTTTACTGTGGTTGTCTGAGACATTATAGAAAATTTGCTTTATTTTGTTGTTTTCCTTCCGTTATCTGAGACAAAACATACTTTATTAAACTACATGTACCTCGAGCTGCTTTTTAGGACAATACTGGTAACTTACATACATTATTTGGTGTAGTTTCCTATTTTTTTATTGTCCCCCTCGGCAACGCGATGGAGGGACATAGAAATGGTCTGCATCTGTTCGTCCGTGCGTCCGTGTGTCACGTTTTTTGTGGGCGCAACTCCTCAGAAACCGGCCGTCAGAATTCATTCAAATTTTACAGAATTGTTAGTCCCCATTAGTACTAGATCATATCGCATGGCCATTTTGATTCTTCAAATTTTGTGGGAGTTATGGGACTTTGATTATTTCCACATTGTTATACAATGGCAAATCTTGTGGACGCAANTCCTCAGAAACTGCTGGTCCGAATTCATTCAAATTTTACAGGATTGTTAGTCACCATTATTACCAGATCATATCGCATCGCCATTTTGATTCGTCAAATTTTGTGGGAGTTATGGAACTTTGATTATTTCAAAATTGTTATACAATGGCAAATCTTGTGGACACAACTCCTCAGAAACTGCTGCTCAGAATTCATTCAAATTTTACAGGATTGTTAGTCACCATTAGTACTAGATCATATCGCATGGCCATTTTGATTCTTCAAATTTTGTGGGAGTAATGGGACTTTGATTATTTCTACATGAACATTGTTATACAATGGCAAATCTTGTGGAAGCAACTCCTCAGAAACCGCTGGTCCGAATTCATTCAAATTTTACAGGATTGTTAGTCACCATTAGTACTAGATCATATCGAATCGCCATTTTGATTTGACAAATTTTACAGGATTATGGGACTTTATCGACTTAATGCACGTAAGGAACACTTTGTGGGCGCAACTCCTCGGAAACCACTGAACGGATTATGCTGAAATTTTGTTTGAACATTTGTCACCATATGTACTTGATCATATTATGCCGCCATTTTGAGTCGACAAATTTTACGGGAGTTATGGGACTTTATCGACTTAATGCATACTATAACATATAGGAAGACTTTGTCGACACATCTCCTCAAAATCCAATTAAGGGATTTTGCTGTTTTTGCTGTTGGCTGTTTGCCACCTAATGCAGTTGATCATATCCTGTCGCCATTTTGATTTGCAAAATTTTACATGAGTTATGGGACTTTATCGACTTTTCTGCGGCGGCGAGGGACATAGCTACGTGTAGCAGTCTTGTTGAACAATATCTCCTGTTTGTGAAGTTTCTTACTGTTGTCTAGGACAATGCAGAGTTTAATGGTTTTCTACATTTGCTTAAAACAGTCATTCTTTATAAGGTAGCATTTCCCTTTGTTGTCTGGGGCAGTGCAATCATTAATGGTTAGTGTTTATACTGTTGTCTTGGACAATACATGCTTTATTCTCTAAGATATCAAGGTTTCTTGGATTTTAGTAGAAGGCTGTGAAAGTCGAGTATGTGATGGATAACAATTTAAATTATATCTCAGTATATATTTCTATATAAATTTTTTATTGGAAAATTGCACTATTTTTTCACACTTTTCACAACCAGACTATTTACCTGTTAATAGTTTCCAAGAATATTTATTGTGATGAACTATTTACTGGTCATTAAATAGGTTGCATGATGAACTATTTACCGATGAGGTCACATTGATACCATTGATTCGATTTCGGTAAAATAAAACACTTATTTCGATTATTAGCAAGTTTATGGTTTCCCTTGAAACCAACTACTCTCTGAAGCTTCCGAGAAATAGTTGTGTCTAGGGAAACCAAGAACTTGCTATTAACCTTATAACCATTAAATAGGTGTATACATGAACTACATTGTTGTATTATTAATGTAAGTTTGGCAGGTTTTCAGTTGTTTTGAAGGTACTCAAACCTGGAGTCTAGAAAACCTTGAGTATGAAGCCAGTGTTTCTATGAAAGATTACCAGCTTAGAATTTAAATATATACACAACAAAGTCTAAGTTAAAAAAGGATACAAACAAATTGAAAAAAAGCTCTCTAATGGTGTCGGTTATACAACACACATGAGTTCAGATATTTTGATAGTTATTAGATGTATATTCATTTTATAAATCTGAGGTTTTATTTCATTAGAAAGATGAAACCTACTCTGAATAAATGTGATTTTTTGCTTTGCTTTTTTTCAGAACGATTCAATACATATGTGACCTTGAAATTGCAAAATGTGAAATCAACAACCATCCAAGTGAAGGGAAATAACCCATGTTGGGAGCAAGATTTTATGTTGTAAGTTTCATGGTTTAAAATACAGAATACTGTTTTGTTTGAACTTAAAGTAATAAATACTGTTGCCCTGCACAATCAATCACGCATTTGCAAAATAAGAGTTGGATTTGGTAGATTTGATTTTCGGGCCAGAACAGTAATTTGACAGCACTTCCTCTGTGACGTCATAATTGACTGAGCATTTTTTGTAAATTTTGGTGAAAAAAATGGTTAAAAATGAGCAAACTTATAAATCTCAATTCTAGAAAAAACGAGCATAGTGACCCATACTTCTTATTACAGATTTCAGGTTAATAGGACTGCAATATCTCATGGATGTGACGATTAGAGTCTATCTACCTGAAGCAAATGAATAACAAAGTATCTGCAAATTTGATTTTGGGCAGATAGCTGTTTATGGGCAACCTATGTCTCTTTTACCTTAAGTAGTGCCGCACTGCTCTTTAGGATGTCCTGATATATTTTATCAAAGTTGGAACAGGAGTTCAAATCCTAAAAACTAATCAACATGCAATTATTCTTCAACAAAATTTGGCCTGATNTTCAAAGCCCGATAACAGGAAAAAATGATCGGTGACGTATCATTTTTATTTTATTTTTGGAACATATAGGTAAAGACCTACAAAATGTCTTAAAAGAAAAAAATTCTGTCTGATATTTTTATTAGGATCGAACTACCCTAAGTAGTGCCGCACTGCTCTTTAGGATGTCCTGATATATTTTATCAAAGTTGGAACAGGAGTTCAAATCCTAAAAACTAATCAACATGCAATTATTCTTCAACAAAATTTACCACCATACCTAAATAAGAAATGAAGAAGGTATTTGCCTTGCCTGCCACACCTCTGAAAATGTTTATCTTGTTTGCACCAAGACCAATATAAAAAATCAGAAAGTGTAATATGCGCCTCTGGGATATATACAACAGTATTATTTCTGTAACCAAAATTCGAAGAGAATCATTTCATTGACACTTCGATTAATTTATTTTACATGAGATGCGTGATTATAAAAAGAATTTGTAATAAAATGGCCATGAAGAAAATATATTTTGTTTTAGGTTCAATATTCCTGATAAGTTTCATTAATGCACCTGAAGTTATCCTAAATACTATACATGATATATGATGTGTATTTTAAACATACATTTATATACAGCCCATGAGGTAATCAATCCACTTTACATAATATAAAAATGATACCAAGAGGAAGTTCTTAACTGAATCAATGGATTAGATAAAGCTAAGCTTGTAAAACTACATATTAAACACCAAACCATACAATTTAGTTTCTAATGTACTCCAATCCATACAATAATCTCTTATAAAACCATACAGTTTACTTTCAGGTGCACTCCAAACCAAACAGTGTATTCTTTTATGTACTCCAAACCATACAGTGTACTCTCAAATGTACTCTAAACCATATAGTGTACTCTCAAATGTACTCCAAACCATAGAGTGTACTTTCAAATGTACTCAAAACCATACAGTGTACTCTCAAATGTACTCCAAACTATACAATGTACTTTCAAATGTACTCCAAAGCATACAGGGTACACTTAAATGTAGCCCAAACGATACAGTGTACTCTCAAATATGCTCCAAACCATACAATGTACACTAAAATGTACCTCAAATCATACAATGTGCTTTCAGGTGTACTCTAAACCATACAATGTGCTCTCAAATGTAATCCAAACCATACAATGTACTCCAAACCATACAGTGTAATCTCGAATGTACCCCAAACCATGCAGTGTACTCCAAGGTGTACCCCAAACCATACAGTGTATTCTCAAAGGTACTCCATGCAGTATAATATACAATTGCACTCTTGGGTGTTATGTGAAACATATACTGTAAACAGCGAAATTTTCGCGGCAGTTTTATTTTCGCGATTTTCGCGTTTGGAATGGAAGCGCAAAAATAGAATGACGCGAATATACTTGTCTATTATTGACGTCATTGGTCAACAATTTGGCAGCGCGAATTCAAAACTGTGCAAACTAAAATCATTTCAATTTACCGCGAAATAAAGATGGTGCGAAAATTTTCGGGTTTACAGTAATAGACTCTTTGTACTCCAAACCATACAACATACTCTCAGATGTACTCAAACCATAAAGTATACTCTCAATTGTACTCCAAACCTTGCAATATTTGTTTCAAATGGACTTCAAACCTTACAGTACACTCTTAAATGTATTCCAAACCATACAATCTACTACAAAATAAAACAAATTTACTGATTAACAATCATCTGAAATTGCTTAACACTGTCATTGTGGCCTCCAAATGAAGAGCGTAATGAATCGTGTGTCGCATGCTTAATAGAAAATCTACTTAAGTTTTGCGATCATTATGGATTCCCGAGGGAGCTGAAGCTCTGTAGTAAAAACAATGCATTGAATAGAGAATCACAGATAATTGATTGAATGGTGTGATTCTCGGTAAGCAACACGTACAGCCAGTAAATTGTTCTACTACAGATAGATGGATGTCAATATTCACGCTACACAACAAATAGGACCAATTTTAATTAAAATACATTTTCTGTCAACAAAATCATAATTTTGAATTATGGTAATTATAATTGTAGCTGAAAAACCATAAAAATAAAGCATTGCATTGTATTTAATTCGTCAGGAAGTGTTTTATTCAACATGTTGAACATGGAATATAGCTATTTTGATTGAATTTAGATATTTATCATCTGTTGTAGAGAGTCTATTACGACTGACAGGAGAATATTAATATCATAAAATAGAATCCTTGAATAAAATGTATGAGCATAAAGACTATGTATACAAAATTAAGTGTTATATGAAACTACTTTAAATTTATTTCTTGTGTCAAGATTCATGAAATTTTCAACAGAACTTTAGTTATAATGAACAGCTAAGTAGCTTACTACAATATCCTTAGCCATAATATTACCAAGGAATAAGAGAAATAAGAATAATTCATATGGCATATTCAAAGTGTGCAAAACAAATCAATTTATCCCTTGGACAGTTATGTTTAGGTCATAGGAATATGGTTGTTGCTAAAAAAAGACCGACCTGATTTTCATCCTTCATCATTTCACTCTTTTATTTTCAGTTTTACCATTATGTTACTTCAAATTTTGCTAACATCCACTCTTTGTTTATTGCTTAAATGAGCTCTGTTAAGATTTGCATGTCGAAGCTGTGCATCCTCTTGCAAAATACAACCTTTGTAACACACCCTTCATAGCGATCAGTTAAATTCAGATGTAATTCTCTATGAAAAACTGATCCTATTGTTAATCCCATACACAATGATCAGAATGAAGTGGATAGTATACTGATCAGCAGGAATTGTATGTTTCTTTTACTGGTCAGTATACTTATCCACGTGGGTGCGTATAAATTCAACGACAGTATCGTTTCAGCGACTATCGTTTCAGCGACATTTTTTGAGTAATTCTGTATATCATTTCAGCGACATCTTTTTTACATTTCATATATTAATTCAGCGACATTCAGTTTTAAATTATACAGAAAATAAACTATAATTTGATTGGAAATAAGATACAAAGTTCATATTAGGTACATATCAAAATATTCTGAAAAAAAAATAACTAGACAAATGTTAGAGTTTTTTTTTCTCGAAGACTCAACATCAATGACTTGACCAATTAAGGATAATCAAAAGATTTAAATTATTAGATAAGGAAAAAATAAAACATTAATAAATATCTATCATATTGAATTGAAAATGGAGATAGATAATTACAAAAGTGTCAAGGTAAAAGCTCCATCGAATCTTCAAGGAGAAATCAACTGTACAGCAGATGAGGGAATTGCAGGAACAATTCAGTTTGAGTTATACCTCAAGGTTGGGAGTATGTATAAATCATACCATACAAGGCACAAACTTCGATTAATTTCGAAGGCTTTATTGAATACATTGAGCATGTTGAGTCTGTGCGGAATTTTGAAACCATCTTGTAGTTTTATAAAGTTTTAAATGATTTTCTGAACAATTAATTTTGACTGTAAAATTTACCTTCTCAAACTCCTACTTCTACCTGTTTTTTGGTAAGCAGGGGCATCAGAAGGGCAGGGAGGAATAGCTGTTATGTATTTTACAGGTAAATGTCGCTGAATTTATAAAATATAATGTCGCTGAATTAATATGCTTTTTGTCGCTGAAATGACAATGTCGCTGAAATGAAAAAAGTTCAAAATGTCGCTGAATTTATCATCTCCGATCCACGTCATTCTGTTCATTGTGTATTGGTTTAACAATAGTATCAGTTTTACATGGAGAATTACATCCAAGTTTAGCTGATTGCTATGAAGGGTATGTGTAATAAATGAAATATTCTTTAAACTTATGAAGATCTTAAAGAGTAGCCTCCTTTGATTAAAAAAAAGATTTAATCTTAAATATTCCTGGAATGGGGTTGCTTCTGGGATTTTGTTTCGCAAATTTAGCATAGCTCTCATTTCATTACGTACATATGTCTAAACTTTGTTTAAGGTATGAGGAAAGATTATTGTTGTAGGCCTCATGATGACTTCAGGATTAATAATAGCAATAAAAGCTTTCTTCTATTGCTTGTTTCTAGCATGTATTTGTCTCATGTGCATTTACTCCATGTCCTTTCATTGATTATTATAGTATATTATACTTGAATTTTTATTAATTTTTCTGTATTTAATGCTTGCAGTGAGACAATGCGACTTGATTCTGGTTTGGTTATTGAGGTTTGGAACAAAGGAATGTTGTGGGACAAATTATTAGGTCTGCACTGGCTACCACTGGGCAAAGTTCGTCACTCAAATACGGTTTGTATTATTATTAGACAAATTATGTAAACAATGACTACCACCTTGCAAAGTTCTTACTCAAATATGGTTTGTATTATAATGATTCAAATTATGTAAACATTGGCTACCACCGGGCAAAGTTTGTCACTCAAATACTGTTTGTATTATAGTGGGACAAATTATATAAACAATGACTACCACCGGGCAAAGTTCGTCACTCAAATACGGTTTGTATTATTATGATTCAAATTATGTAAACATTGGCTACCACAGGGCAAAGTTTGTCACTCAAATACTGTTTGTATTATAGTGGGACAAATTATGGAACGAGTGAGTGAATGACTACCACTGGGCAAAGATTGTCACTCAAATACGGTTTGTAAAAATTATTATGAGACAAATTATGTAAACAATTTTGACCATTGAACAAAGTTAATCGTGCAAACACGATTTGTGTTCAAATGGTACAAATGTTTAGGTCTACACTGACTACCACTGGGCAAAATTCTTAATCAAGTATGGTTTGATTATAATGGAACAAAGTTTTATATGTACATCAACATACTAGATAAAGATTTGCCCTTTCCTACTATGCATCCCTAGATTAACTTTCTTTTTCTTAAGGTCCATATTATAGGAACCTCTTGCAGTGTATATTTGATAGAACAACACTAAGGTATTCCTTGTGATGTAACTTTGAATTAAAATAATACATAAAACTGTAAGTGTCATGCAGCCATGTTGAAATTTGATGTTTATTGTAAGTATTATTTGCAATGACCGAATTTTTATCTCTTTATTTCTAATCCTTGGTAAATAGAGCTATTTTCTTGATTAGTTTCCCTAGTGTATTCCTGTTTCATGGCATACTAGTATTTACAACCCAGATATTTCTTAATAAAAACAATCATTTGCAGGAACAAGTTGACAGTAAGATTGAAAAAAAAATACAATAGGGTGAATCAAGAAAGCAAATATTGTTACTATGGAAACCCTATTACCATAAAATCCTAAGAAACATTAAAATATCATGAAATAACATGACTTTTTGAAGACCTCTGTGAGATTTAGCAGCAGAGAAAGGGGGTCTGATCCCAATTTCCTGTTGTTAAAATGAGCAAATCCAGATCTCCTTGGAAATAGTCTATGAAAAATCCAAACCTTGGAAAAATGTATAAAAATCTTATTTTCAATATTAAAATATATCATGAAATATGATGACTTTTTGAAGACCACATGAGATACTTATTGACTTGATACCCCAATATTTGTTTATGCCACTTTTCCTTAATGAGTTACCCGTCAATTTGATTTTGTCCAGAATACATGTTTTTTTTTTTCTGGGACATTTAAATTCATTTAATATTGTTACTGTGTAATACCATTGTATTATTATCAGAATGTAACTTATGTACTTCAAAGTCTCTGACTTGAACATGACTTATAAGGAAATTGAATGGATTATAAATTGAAAAAACGTAAGAAAGTTAAATTTGTTTTTTTTTCTTTGTAGGAAGGTGATGGACAATGGCTGTCCCTTGACAGTGAAATTATTGTACATAGTGGTGTGGTTGCTGGAACACGGTATCCCACAGGACATAGCATTCTCATTGATGCCAGATTTGAATTACCCAATGGTAAATTTATATTGCACTGATTTGTAGTTTGAATGTGACACTTAGTGTTGTACTGTGCACTATATACATGTATAAGGTGACAAAAGAGATATCTCCAAAGTATTTTATATTTCTCTGATTTTCGTATTCTGAAAAGAATTGGAATGGAAGGGTGGTTTATGTGACTTGTTCTCTAAGAACATCAATGCTTACCGTATGGGAAGAACACCGTTTACTGGTACTAAGACTGGTACCATCAATG
This sequence comes from Modiolus philippinarum, assembly GCA_002080025.1. Classification (NCBI taxonomy): domain Eukaryota; kingdom Metazoa; phylum Mollusca; class Bivalvia; order Mytilida; family Modiolidae; genus Modiolus; species Modiolus philippinarum. Next base: position 50,068 of record MJUU01041460.1, read on the forward strand.
GAGAAAAGCATTGAACTGTTACCGTACAGTAAACTTGGTACTTACTAAACTAGTACCAAGTTTGCTGTACGGTAACAGTTCAGTGCTTTTCTCTATTGATGGTACCAATCCTAGTACCAATAAACGGTGTTGTTCCCATACAGTGATGCTTCCATACGTTTCAGGAATTGTGAAAATAGGAAAGAAATTAGATAAATTGTGCTTAGTTAGTCACTTTGTTGTGTTAGTCATTTCTTTGTTGTAGAGAATGTGTTTAGTTGGTCATTCCTTGGTTGTATAGAATGTGTTTAATGAGTCATTTGTTGGTTGTAAAAGTCTGTGTATAGTCAGTGGTTGTTTAAAAAAGTGTTTTGTTAGGCATTTGTTGTATTTTTTTTAAGTGTGTGATTAATCACTCATTAGTTTCTACCAAATATGTTTAGTCATTTGTTGTTTTCTACAAAAGAAACATTATTTTTTAAGTTAATCATTCATGGTCCTATTGTCCACAATATGAATCTACACAAATTGGCCATACGTTAAAAGTTTCAAAATGTATATTCTAAATCATGGATATTGTGAAGTTAAATCGTAAGTTAATTACAATGAATTATTAATTAGAATATCCAGACATCAATCACAGTCAATACAAATGTGACGTAGTAATCGACTTATGTCATCATTGTATCCTATGGAAATTTTGATGTACCGGTATATACTGATTGCTTACATTGTCCAATATATAAAACTTTATTATCCAAGACATATAATCCTAGAACCAGACATGTAAATAAAAATAAATTTTCAATTATTTCTTACATGTAGGTGTATTGCGATTGCAATTCTCTTTATATTTCATTGGATTGTCTGCCTCAGTAACTTAGACATATATATATTTAAAATTAATCTTTGAAGCTATTGTGTAAAAGTTACATGCGGAAACTTAGATGCAGACACTAAAATTGTACAATTTTATGAAAGTTTATTTGTTGTGTAAAAAATCATGATAAATTGTATATATATAAAATTGGAGGGACAGCCTTAATACATTATAGCATCATCAATCAAGTTCATATTCCGATTTATATAGCATAACCTAAAATAATGGGAATTGGTTTGATATTTGAAAAATTGTACCAGTATATAAAAGAAAATTATTGGTTTTACTAATACAGTAGTTTGTTTCTATTTCTTTGAAAATATATGTAAAATTGGGTTGGGGGGATTTAATAGAGGCGATACTGTTGTTTGTATACAAGTTCAATTACAAGGAACTTAGGGGGATGAAAACTTGGGGTTGATGGAGAGAAAGGGCAGAAAGGTGGTTGATTGGGAGAGTTCTGATAAAGGGCAGAAGTTAGTTCCTGCCAGAATAAAGTAATTTGTGATTATTTGTATGGACCAAAAAAGAAGAGCTGTCACTTCTGTAAAACAGTGTTGTGTTAAGAGATTACCATTTTCTGAATGTTTGTCAGTTATTATGTATCCAGTCCCTTGAGCAGTTTTTATACCCCAGCACACATAGTGGCGAGGTATTATGTGATACCTTCAGTCATTTGTCCGTCTGTCCCCCGAAGGTTTCCAGCTGATAACTTGTGAACGAAATAACATACTGTCTTCAAACTTAGTATGTAAATTGGATACCGCAAAACTGATGCCAAGTCGGATTTCGGGTTCATAGCTCCAAGGGGTTCTGGAGTTATGCCTTATGAAACTTTGAAATTTTGTGAATTTTAGGGTTTCTGACTCATGACTTTTAAGCAAAATAACATGCTGTCTTCAAACTTGGTATGTAAATTGTTTACCTCAAAACTCAAGCTAAAATCGATGTCGAAAGGGTTCTTGAGTTATGCCCCTTGAAACTTTGAAATTTTGTGAATTTTTATGGTTTTGACTGATAATTAATGAATGAAATTTCATACCATCTCCAAACTTTGTATGTAAGTTGTTTACTAGAAATTCAAACATATATCGACATGGGTACAGAGATCCAAGAGATTCTCAGGGAGTTATGCCCCTTGAAACTTAAAAAGTTAACGCAGCTAGGTATCATGTAATTCACCATTACTGTTTTTATATTTTTTTGTATGTGTAGTTCATTTATCCATTGCAAGATTTTTATATGACCGCAAAAATTTTGCGGTCGTATTATGTTATGGCGCGGTCGTCGGTGTCGGCGTCTGTGGCCAGCATAACTTTGTTTCTAGTGGATGGATCATCTTCAAATTTCAGTATGTGGTTTCTTGGCATAATGGCTATCCCGGGATTTAATTCTGGGGTTTATGGCCCCACCCGTTTCAGAAAAAGGGGCCAAAAAGGGGTAAAATTGGGTATTTTTGTGTCTGTGGCAAGCATAACTTTGGTTCCAGTGAACAGATCATTTTCAAATTTTAGTATGATGTTTCTTGGCACATGCTTTAGCCTGGGCTATAATTTTATGTTCCTGGCCCTGCCCGTTTTAGAAAAAGGGGCCAAAAGGGGTTAAATTGGTTGTTTTCACATATTTGACTGTAGATTCTTTATTATTTATCGGATTTTGATGGGGTTACTTTCAGTAAACTCCTTAGAAAATTATCAATCTGAGGTATGCCAACGGATTTCACGTGGCATGTACCGTTCACGAGATAAATGGGCCCAAAAGGGGCGAATTTCAAAAATTTCATTTTTTTATTTTTAGTCCGATTTTGATGCAATTTTTTCTAAAGGATTTCTAATGAAAAATTATCGTAGCACTCTACTATTAGATTTTAGGTAACTTGTTTCCTTACCCAGCTATGAGGGGCCGAAGGGGGCCAAAATCGTAAATTTACAGATAACCAAAAAATTTTATTTTTCATCGGATTTCGATGGGATTTTTTTCTTTGGATTC
>MJUU01041460.1:72704-85920 GCA_002080025.1 Modiolus philippinarum
AGTGGTCTTTGAGACTTTCAGGAAATTTACCAAAATTGGAATCAAATATTTTTGAAATCCAATTGATGAAAATATTTGTCCTAAACTACACAAACATTTCAAGTACAGTTGCTAGTTAGAATTCCAAAAAATAAGTGGTCTTTGAGACTTTCAGGAAATTTACCAAAATTGGAATCATATATTTTTGAAATCTTATTGATGAAAATATTTGTCCTTAATTAAATAAACAATTTAAGTATGGTTGCTAGGTAGAATTCCAAAAAAATAGTGGTCTTTGAGACTTTCAGGAAATTTACCAAAATTGGAACCGCCATTCAGAATCCTAAGTTTTCAGAATTTTGTGTTTTACCAAACACTTGTCAGAATATAAGATAATATGGCAAAATTTGAAAAAAATATGTGCCTTTGACATTTTCAGGAAATTTACCAAAGTTGGAACCGGAACCAAAATTCCAAAAGCTTATCCAAATCTATGGACTTTATGCAACAATTCTGCATACAGATTTAATCCATAAATCCCAAAATGTAGGAGTAGTTTGCGTCACATGCCACATGTGTCAAAATCCACATCTTTGGGTCTTTGTTAAAATTGACATCATGGGGCCTCTTGTTTGCACCAAGTCCAATATCAAAAATCCAAAAGCTTATTGTGCATCTGCAGACTATATGTTACAATTCTACATCAAAATTAAATCCCTAAATCCAAAAATGTAGGAGGAGTTTGAGTCACAAGAAAAGTGACGGACAGACGGAGGGTATAACATTATCCCCGAACTTTCTTCAGAAGTGCGGGGACTGGGCTGATTGTAGCCTTTGGGACCTTAAATCCATAGAGATAGCCCAAAAAAGTGAGTTGGACTGGCGTTCAAGATTAGTTTGTCCTTACTTCATGAGAGTTATCAACAATTATAATACAATATGATTTACATGAAAGGCATACAATTTTATTAATGATTGAAAAAGTTCCCTTAAAAACATTTGGTGCTTTAATTGATTTAAATTTGACACTCTGTAGTTAGGACCATAGCTTTAAAACCAAAATCAGGAGAAACAAATGGTTGACTTAAATGGAGTAGAAAAATTATAGAACCTGAAGGTTTTCTTCACAGCATAAAATTGTATTGACAAAATAATACCAATTTTCATTAGCAAAAAAAAATTATTTCCATATATGTTTCCAAGTTCAATATTGTTAGCCATGTTTAACAAAGAAATGTACTTTAAGTAGTTGGACCCCAATAATACTAAGAAATAATATCTTTATAATGACTTTTGTCTTTAGCTTTGATCATATTTGACTGAGTTAGAAAATCATATTAAATATCGTTCAGTAAAAGAACCTTGAATAAAACGAAAGATTTGTAAGCAATGGTGGGATTTTGTATTGATTTGTTAATGGCAGTTTAGTAAGTATTATGTTATGAAGCGGACAATATCTACTGTCTTTTACTGATATGTACGTTCACATGGAAAATATATCTTTTATAGATTATCCAAGGCGTTCGGTGATGAATGTGTATTTTTGGTTTTAGATAGTTGATCGGATTGTTTCATGTAGAACTAAAACATTATTGATAAATCTTTGAAGAGAAAATTACTAACAATTATGTCTTCTTTTATCTTCTGTATAGAACATTAAAATTGTCTAATAACCTAATCCTCTTTTGAAAATTGATTTTAAGAATTTGTGTATTGAAATTACTTTAACATTTATGGGTTTGATTAAATGTAAGAAGCTTAAAAATCTAAGTTGATGTCTTAAGTTGAACTATTTTAATTTGTCAGTAGAAGTAGGGTGAGCTTAAGAACAAATTGTTTCAACAAATCTTTGGAAATGTTCTAGTAATTGATAAGTGACCCACCTCATATTTTTAAGACACAAATTTAGAAGGCTCCTTAGGAGCTAAAACCCTAAAACTGAAAAAAAAACTATTATGATTTTTAGAGTAAAATGGGGTTTTTGGCCAAAATGTCCCCAAAAATTTTTGCACCTCTGTCTACTTGGCAATTTTTTCCATTTGTAGCCCTCAGATCTTAGATCTACCACGATCTTCTGTCCATGAAATTTCACTATTTCCTCGTGTTTAACTACAAGAGCCAATAGACTATCTGTATAGAAGTAATTAATCAATTCTAACATGCAACAAACAGCAAATAAAAAATGCCAACTGAATATTTGCTAACCAGTCCATCAGAAAAAAAAATTACAATAGCAAATATTCAATTAAAAAAAATATAAATACCTTAATTTGAAATATGAAAATTTATGTAAGCTAACTGATCAGCCAGAACCAAAAACCAAAAAAAAGGCAAAACAAAGCAAAACTTAGATAACAATGGCTAAGTTCCCGATACCAATTTAAAAAAACTATATTGGACAAGAAATACTAGCAAACCAGAAAAAAAGAAAAAAATGGAAAACAATAACTAATTGCCAGTCAGAAAGAAAATGAAAGCACATCTCTAAACCAGAATATACAAAAGCTTACCATTCAAACAGAAAATGTGCATTACTATCATCACAAACAGAATAATTAGGTTGGATAGCAAACTCGTCAACATCAACAAACCATACAATGACTGACAATATCCGTCTACTTGAGCTTATCTATATACTGTAAAACAAACACAGGTCTGCTGAAAACCAGAAAAAGAAATAGCTAATTTTCCAAGTTGAAATAAAAAAAAACATACACTTATTGACTTGAAAAAAAGGTCTACAAAAAATTAACTTACTAGTAAACAAGAACATGTATACATGATGGGAAAATGCAAGCCAGGAAAAACAAAACAAATCAAACCAATGGAAAACTGTCGGCAAGGACAAAGGCCAATGGCAAACATGTCTACCAGAAATATATCAAACTTTTTATTAAGAAAACAACTTTCTCTAATTTCTATTCAGTTTTCACATTTCCTGAACTGTGTGGAAACAATTGTTCTCCTCTCTAGAGAGGAGAACAAGTTTCGTGACATTTCCCACCAAATTTATTCGGAATACAATCGTCGGTGTTTTTCGTCCAGTCATTAGAAATGAAATTTCTCGCATCTCGTTAAATAAATTTTCAAATGTTTAAAAGCTGGGCAAGCCTCGCTTTCAAACATTTGCAAAATTTATTTAACTCGATGTGAAAAATTTCATAATCAACTAGTTCTTGTTGTGGAAACTATATATTGCTAACCTTTCAATTGGATGAACACCAATGGTTGGTACGTCTACTGGAAACAAAAGGTTCATCTGCCAACAAGAAAAACAGAAAAAAAAACAGTTCATCAATCTACCAGAAAAATCAAAATGAAGAAGAAAGACATAGATGTCAGAAATAAAAACAAAAGTACACATTCCAAATCAGAAACAAGATTCAAACATGCCCAATGAAAAAAAAAACATAGAAACCAAATCTTAAAAAAAAATCAGAAAAAACAAATTCTTGCCAGTAAATGATTGCAATAGCAAAAATTTAACAGGAGAAGTTTACAAGAATTGTGTTAATATTACACTATATATAAATCATCATTGTCTGCTTATACAATTTTATATTGTAGAAAGTTATTCTCTAGACTCCTTGGATTTCTCAGTATAACTATGTCTGACATCTTTCAGTTTTTATTCTGCTGAGGACTATAAGTTTTTACATGGCTTATTTTAGAAATTTTAACCATACATAAAAATAGTATAGAACTCCTTGGAGAACTATTAAGCAACTCCTTAAGATGTGTTGTATAATAACAGAAAAACCTTCTACATTAACAGTAACACTACTTCAGTTTAAGACATTTACATGTCATGTTTTTATCTCAGTTGTGAAAAAAATTCAAGCTATTGCTTGATATTATCTGCTAATCATTAAAATGTTGAAGGGAGCTGATTTCCCTGTAGCAGATATTATTCATATCATATCGTTCTGTTTATACAATTTTCCAAATTAATAGGGTTAAAATTTTTTAGAACAATGTACTGAATTTATGAATTTATAAGATACCAAAAGTATAAATGCTAAAGTATTACATTTTACTTTTTTATTTTGTAAATAACCGTTAGTGGAGTATCTCGTGTACAAACTGTGTCCAAAAGGTGTTGTTTGCCCTTGGTATTTTGTTTTATCCAGGTCATGTTTGAAAAAGACTAAAATAATTGAGTGTAACAGGAAACTGAAAGTTATATTTGCAAATTAGGAAAGGACTGTATAATTTATCAGATATATACAGATTAATACATGGGCATTTCCATATTGGCCTGGTTATCATCCCGAGACATCCATATTGGCCCGAGACGAAGTCGAGGGACAATATGGGTCGAGGGATGACAATCAGGTCAATATGGAAATACACATGTTTTAAACTTTTTATTACATACTTCCGACGTTTAGAAATGCCAGGCCGATATGGACCGGAAGTCGTTTATTTGCCCAGGCCAATATGGACCGGAAGTCGTTTATTTTGTCTGAGATGCACGAGGAGCATAAAATAACCTATTACAGTGGAACCTCCGAATACCGGCCTCCGTTGGGACCAAAGAAATTGGCCGGTTTTACGAGGTTCCGGTTTTCAGAGGTTCCGAAATTCGGTGTGCAAATTCCGAACTCTAATACCGGACATGTTATATATGATATTTAAGGTCAGTTTAGGCTGTGACTTAACTATTTCAGAATATTTCCCTGCGTTATTGTAAATTTCAATCAATATTGTCGGTAATCTGTTCAAATACAGTTATTTATCAATCAAGATGGCAAGAGATTTCTGACAAATTTAATAAACTTGGTCGATTTCATTGTCCGCGGAAAAAATCGTCCGGTTTTCAGAGTTCTATTTAAGAAGAAAATATAGGTTTGGGACCGATCTATATGGCCGGAATTCGGAATTCAGGGGGGCCGGTTTTCAGAGGAATTTTTTACTTATTTATATAGGTAAAAATTCTGGACCGAAACATATCGTTCGGTTTATAGAGGAATCTGGTTTTTAGAGGGGCCGGTTTTCAGGAGTTCCACTGTATTTTCCTGGGGTGTGAAAATATGGATAGTTTACTTCTGGTCATATTGATCATGCAAAAACGCTTTTATTTCTAAAAAGTATGTAATAAATACTAATAAAGTGTGGATGCCTACATTTGTTGGTAATTATTTTAACAACAAACAGAAATATTATTCACATCCATATAAACTTACTTTACCTATACATTTTGTACTGTTATAAATGATCAATGTTTTAAAAAATAGATATCTGTTAAAATAAATTCAATATGCACTTCATGCAAACGTAAATGACAATATGCATTAGTAATTTTAAAATAATGCAACATAAAAATCAATGAATGTTCATTTCATGTAAATAACATTTTAGTCAGTGTTCAGTGATGTGCAAAGTTTATGCAGTTTGAAAAAAACATCAGATTTTATGAAAAAGAAAACAGAAGATATCCCAGCATGATCGGAAGATTTTTTTTCAAAGAATGCCATAAATAAACTTTGAATGTAATGCACATACTATGTACGTTCAAAGAATTCAACATGAATGTCATACCTAGCCTTTTATTCTTGGACAATAGATCTGATGTAATTGTTTTATTCTTTGAAAGTATTTAAAGTCTGAGATTTGAAAAAATGTACTTTAAAATTTTAGAAATATTCCCTATGTTAAAGTCTTTTTTCTTTCGCAAAGGCATGTCATATACATCTATTATTCATATTAAATTTACACATCAGAGCAAATTCTGTGAAGATTTTATAAGTCTTTTGTGTATAAGAAATAAGGTTAAGAATAAATGAATTGATTTTGAAGTCCATTTGAATTAGAAGGCCATGTGAGCTTTATTTAAATTTGTATGGCTACTCATCTTCAGACATATAAAAAAATGCCAGACCGACAGACATTTCTGGTTAAAATCAAGTCGATCTGGCAGTAGTTTGGACATACCAGACTGAATGTCAGGCAAAAATTTTAGCTCTACCTAAATATGTGTAATTTTGGTCTGGCAAATTTTGTTTCTGTTAGGTAATTTTTTCTCAGGTAACAGAACAAATGTCTGGCAAGTTGTTAGAACTTTCTGATATGTCTGCAACTTTGTGTCTGTGGTAAATAGTGGTGTGTGTTTTCTTCAAAAATCTTTTTTTCCAGAAAATAACAGACACTGGAAGACAACATAAAATGTTGGATACTTTAGTTTAGGGCAATATTTTGTTGTTTCCAGTCAGAACGACTTACAACAGGGTACTAGGGATAGGTTTTAAGGGCTCTCCTGCTTTCCCGCGGCAAGTAAAATCTGTGCAGGGTAAGTTAGATTTGATGTTGATTTGCCCGTTTGTCGAGTTGAAATTTTATTTATCTTCAATTATGAATGTAGAACGGCAAGTTCATTTTAAGAAGGGCATGTAATATTTAATGGTGACTTGTCTGATGGACAAGTTGACGATTTATTTCTAAATCAACCCCTGGGATACCATTTCACAAAGCAATGGCCAAGTTAATGTGCATGTGATAGTTTCTTTAAGCAATTGTTAAATTAACGGTACTGTGTCAATAAGTGATTGCAAAATTAACATGCACATTATCCCTTAGAAAACATTGGGAACAATGCACATGTACATTTACTGATTGCTTTATGAAATGATACCCTAATCTTTATTATACCCCCTGCTTTAGCAGACATTATATAGTGATCATGGTGTCTCTCAGTCCGTTTGTCCGTCAGTTGGTTCGTCTGTCCGCCATAGGGTACTTACTTTATGGCGACAACTCCTCCTAGACCACTTGATGAAATTCATTGAAACTTTCACAGAATGTTAAGTATACATTGCCCTTGTGCATCATCTATTTAAAAATTTTATTTGATCATAATTTAGGGGGAGCGGGGGGTATGATATTAGTGAGCTATGCTCACATTATTCTAGTTCAAAATTTGATATCATAGAAATTAAATATTGCTTCATTATTTCAGATGATGACATTACAACGACAAAGAAACCAACCAGCTTTATCTACACAATGTAAGTATGAGTCATCAATCATTGTCTTGTCTCACATTGTCCTAATCTGGTATTTCAAAAAAACAGGAAATTGACAAGGCATATGACAAACAAACAGTTTGTGTTGGAAAACATAAAAGTATAGTACTTATAACCTTGAAAACATCAGCTAGTGAATACTGAATCAACAGAACATGGGGGAAATTTCAGAAATACATCAGCTAGTGAATACTGAATCAACAGAACATGGGGGAAATTTTAGAAATACATCAGCTAGTGAATACTGAATCAACAGAACATGGGGGAAATTTCAGAAATACATCAGCTGGTGAATACTGAATCAACAGAACATGGGGGAAATTTCAGAAATACATCAGCTGGTGAATACTGAATCAACAGAGCATGGGGGAAATTTCAGAAATACATCAGCTGGTGAATACTGAATCAACAGAACATGAGAAAAATTTCAGAAATACATCAGCTAGTGAATGCTGAATCAACAGCAAGGGGGAAATTTCAGAAATACATCAGCTGGTGAATACTGAATCAACAGAACATGAGAAAAATTCCAGAAATACATCAGCTAGTGAATGCTGAATCAACAGCAAGGGGGAAATTTCAGAAATACATCAGCTACTGAATACTGAATCAACAGAACATGGGGGAAATTTCAGAAATACATCAGCTAGTGAATACCGAATCAACAGCAAGGAGGAAATTTCAGAAATACATCAGCTAGAAAATACTGAATCAACAGAACATGGGCGAAATTTCAGAAATACATCAGCAAGTGAATACTGAATCAACAAGCAACGGAGGAAATTTTAGAAATACATCAGCGAGTGAATACTGAATCGACAGGCCATGGAGGAAATTTCAGAAATACATCTGCAAGTGAATACTGAATCAATAAACTATGGGGGGGGGGGGGGGGATTTCAAAAAATCCAAAACCTGAAAACAGGGTGATATAGAGGCAGTCTATCATGGTGGCATTAATAAGTCAGTAATTCAATGCATTACTGGTCACTAGAACACTAGAATACCACTGTATGACTCAGTTAGAGCAGTAGATATTTAAAAATTACTATGCTTTCCATGTATATATAAAACAATGGAAAAAAGGAGACATGAAATAAATCATCACGCAAATGTTAAAGAGTAAAGCCTTCTGCAATGAATCTTAATCCTAGTATCTGATCAAAACAAGGCAGTTTTGAAAATGAAAGCTTCAGACAGAAAAAAAAAATTGGGTAAAACACTGCAAAATCGCACACACCTTAAAGTGAGAATGATTTGAGAAACCCCCAAAGAGATTTTTGGAATGGAGGCAAAACAAATCATCAGAAAAAAAAACAAAAAAAAAAACTGCTGATTGACCTTGTGTTTTTGTCAAGGTCATCGGTCAAAGGTCAAGGTAATGACAAGAACATACAGAGATTGTTGATGGTAGGATACAGAATCATGAAACATTAAACACCAGTTCAGGAGGAAGTCTTATAATTTTGCTGCCAAAGTTCCATTTATGGGCAAAATATTTATTTGAAAAGGAAAATGGTATATAGGATAACAAGAATTATACCCCACAAACAAAGTTTGGGGGGTATATAGGAATCACCTTGTCGGTCCGTCCGTCCATCTGTCTGTCCGTCCATGTACCTTGTCAGCGCATGTTCTCCTAAACGACTGCTTGGATTTTGATGAAATGTTACACAGTTGTAGTACACTATCTGAAGATGTGCATGAAGTAATATGGTTACTGTCCGAAATGTTGAAGGGGAGATAATTCATCTTTGAATATTTTCTGGAAAAAGGGGGGAGGCGAACCTTGTCAGCGCATGTTCTCTTAAATGGCTGCTTGGATTTTGATGAACTGTTACACAGTTGTAGTACACCATCTGAAGATGTGCATGAAGTAATATGGTTGCTGCAAGAAATTTTAAAGGGAGATAATTCGTCTTTGAATATTTTCTGGAAAAAGGGGGGAGGCGAACCTTGTAAGCGCATGTTCTCCTAAACGGCTTCTTGGATTTTGATGAAATGTTACACAGTTGTAGTACACCATTTGAAGATGTGCATGAAGTTATATAGTTGGTGCCCGAAATTTTGAAGGGGAGATAATTCGTGTTTGAATATTTTCTGGAAGAAGGGGGTTGGACAAACGTTGTCAGCGCATGTTCTTTTAAGCGGCAGCTTGGGTTTTGATGAAATGTTACACAGTTGTAGTACACCACCTGAAGATGTGCATGAATTAATGTGGTTGCTGTCTGAAATTTTGAAGGGGAGATAATTTGTCTTTGAATATTTTCTGTGTAAAGGGGAGGGGTGATCCTTGTCAGCGCATATTCTCCTAAACCACTGCTTGGATCTTGATGAAACGTTGCACAGTTTTATTACACCAGCTGAAGATGTGCATGAGGTAATATGGTTGCTGTCCAAAATTTTGAAGGGGAGATAATTCATCTTTAATATTTTGGAGAAAGAAAGGGGGAGGTATACTTGTATTGTGTCTACATTTGTACTGTGTCCACACACACTTACATTTACACTTGCCATATTGACTCAGGGTTCAATTAGCGGGGTGTATACCTGGCTGCCATTCAGCGACAGCTCTAGTTTATTAATCAGACGATGTCCCTTGTGGTTATATGCCCTATATAAACATTTTTAAAGTTGTTTGAAGATGAGATAAATACAACATGTACAATATGCAATAACATCAGTAAAATTACAAAAACTTTTGATATTTTTAAAGAAAGGGTCAAGGTCACGATTAGCAAATATCTTATTTTCATAAACAAATGTGATGTAACATGGCTGATTTCTGCCCTTATAAATAATTCTAGTCAGACATCAGTCAGAATACAGAGGAAATCCTGATTACTGTGTACTGTAACAAACAAGACAGGTTTCCTGGTATTGACTTGATCAAAGCAATTAAAACTGTAGTTAATGATTTTGTTTGTCTGTTGACATGCCTTGTTATACCTGTAGTGATTAGTGTGTGATATGGTAGAACAGGATATGTTGTTTTAACAAGTCAATGCAGCAAATAGATTGTTTAAATGTCATTTCTTTCTATATTGTTTGTTTAGCTGTAATATTCTTGGAAGGATATGAAATATGAAAGTTAAAAATTCCTGAACATTCAGGATTATGACATGAAAATAGTGGTGAAAATACACCTCTATTGTTGTTCTTCATGTTCAAATTTCCACAAAGCATTCAATTGACAAATCATCTAAATCCAAAGTTCATATCATTTTTTTCTTGAGTTAAGTCAAGTTGGAAATAATGATACATGATATGTTCAAGGTACTGACATTATGGCAAGTTCAAGAAACTGAAACTATGACAAATTCAATGGCAAGTTCAAGATACTTACACAATGGCAAGTTTGAGACATCGACACAATGACAAGTTTGATACAATGGCATTATGGCAAGTTCAAAACTCTAACACTCTGACAAGTTCAAAACACTGACACTTTGGCAAGTTCATGACACTGACACTATGTCAAGTTTAAGACACTGACCCTATCGAAACCCCAAGACATCTCACTATGACACATGTATGACAAGCTTTACACATTGGAATTATGGCACTTTGAGACATTGACACTATAACAAGTTTTAGACATTGACACTATGGAAAGTTAAAGAAAAAGACACAATGATAAGATTAAGTAACCGACACCATGACAAGTTTGAGACAATGGCATTATGGCAAGTTCAAGTATCACTATGACAAGTTCAAAGCACTGACGCTTTGGCAAGTTCAAGTAACACTATGACAAGTTCAAAGCACTGACGCTTTGGCAAGTTCAAGTAACACTATGACAAGTTCAAAACACTGACGCTTTGGCAAGTTCATGACATTGACACTATGGCAAGTTCAAGACACTGACCATATCGTAATTTCAAGACATCTAACTATGACAAGTTTTGGACACTGACCTTATAGCACTTTGAGACATTGACACTATGGCAAGTTTGAGACATTGACACCATGCAAGTTTGAGACATTGACACTATGGTAAGTTTGAGACATTGACACTATGGCAAGTTTGAGACATTGACACTATGGTAAGTTTGAGACATTGACACTATGGCAAGTATGAGACATTGACACTATGGCAAGTTTGAGACATTGACACTATGGTTAGTTTGAGACATTGACACTGGCAAGTATGAGACATTGACACTATGGCAAGTTTGAGACATTGACACTATGGCAAGTTTGAGACATTGACACTATTGCAAGTTCAAGAAACTTATACTAAAATTAATTTAAGACACAATTTCACTGTTGCAAATTTAAGACATTTGACACTGTGGCAAGTTCAAGAGCCTGACATTATGGCAAGTAAAAGGTAGTTAAACTATGGGAAGTTCAAAACACTGACGCTTTGGCAAATTCATGACACTGACACTATGGCAAGTTCAAGACACTGACCATATCGTAATTTCAAGATATATAACTATGACAAGTTTTGGACACTGACATTATAGCACTTTGAGACATTGACACTATGGCAAGTTTGAGACATTGACACCATGCAAGTTTGAGACATTGACACTATGGTAAGTTTGAGACATTGACACTATGGCAAGTTTGAGACATTGACACTATGGCAAGTTTGAGACATTGACACTATGGCAAGTTTGAGACATTGACACTATTGCAAGTTAAAGAAACTTACACTAAGAGAAATTTAAGACACTTTCACTATTGCAAATTTAAGACATTTGACACTGTGGCAAGTTCAAGACCCTTACATTATGGCAAGTAAAAGGTAGTTAAACTATGGGAAGTTCAAGACACTGACAAGATGACAAGTTTGAGACATTTGCACAATTGAAAATATAAGATACATATATACTATTAGTAATTTGTTTTGCAAGTATGGAATTCTTGCTTGTATTGCATCTTGTGCTGAGAAATCCATCCGAGCAAAACAAATTACTAATAGGAAAAATGAAAGGATATGGAGTTAATGTACAGTGACAAAAACGCACACAATACATAGAAAACTCCAGTTTATCAAGGACAGGGCTTTTATTCCTGTCTACATCTTGAATAAATAATAGTATTTTTATGGCTAATTCTGTTATTGAAACATATATGATAAATGTTTCCTTTTCCAATGAAAATTTTTTTTAGTTTTAACAAATTATTGTTGGTTAAATATAGCGCTTTCTTTCTAGAAATTATTTTTGTCACGAAACGTCTCGCGACGTCATATTAGTAAGCTGTTGCTAATGTCACATAGAGATTGATGGTAATGTGTTTGTATCAGCGCAGTGAAGTGATAATAGAATTATCGTCACCCTTGAACAATTGAAAATTGCGCAAATTAGCGATAATTAAAACAATCTAAATAAAGTTTAAGACACTTGGTTAGAGACTATTTTACCTAAAAGCTGCTTTATAATTTTAAATTTTTTTTAAAAGAACAACAAGGGGACACTTCTAGCTTTTTCGTATAGAGTCTTGTGACACTTTGTACAACACAGCATTCTACAGTGTAAAAACTACTATGTATAAATACATTGGCAAACAAATAATTAATCACAAAGGCAGAAAAAAGAAAATGAAGAATAAAAAATATTGTGATACAGATTATACTGTAAACCGGGAAATTTTCGCTCTGTCTTTATTTCGTGATAGATTGACAGGATTTTAGTTCGCGCAGTTTTGAATTCGCGCTGCCAAGTTGTTAGCTATCGACTTCAATAATAGACAAGTATATTCATGCCGTTTTATTTTCGCGCTACCATTCCAAACGCGAAAATCGCGAAAAATTTCCCGGTTTACAGTATACAGATGAAGTCAACATGACAAAGACAAAGCAAAACAAAAATAAACAACCACAAGACTTAAGTACTAGCAGTGTGTGTAACCCTACAAAATATTAGTATGTGCTTCAGAACAGTGGAGTAAGCACAGTCTGCTCCTGGCAGGTATTTGGCACATTTGAAGGGCAAGCATGATCTGCTCCATGCAGGCAACAAAGTGATGTCTCCAAAAAATCTATTTAAATTGGCAAAAACCCATACTACACCGAGAGATTTGATAGGCCCTTAAAATCTTCACAGATGCGTTGATGCTAATGGGAACATCCTTTTTCAAATAGTTCTTATTTTTACATTTCAGCTGGTCAGTCAGAGGGCAGAGATTATACAAGTGAAGTCAGTTTTTGTAATAAAACTTATTTTTACATATCAGCTGGTCAGTCAGAGGACAGTGATTATA
>MJUU01041460.1:119162-154876 GCA_002080025.1 Modiolus philippinarum
ACCGCCATTTTCAAAATGGCCGCCAAAAAAGGAGGGAAAATTCAACATTGTCCGATTTCAATGAAATTTGGTTTCCATGTAGATATTGATGTTGTGACTTCAAATCGGTTATAGAAAATTGTTTGTTGACCGCCATTTTCAAAATAGCGGCAAAAAAAGGCGGGAAAATTCAACATTGTCCGATTTCAATGACATTTGATTTCCAAATAGATATAGATGTTACGACTTCAAAACCGATGTTGAAAATTGTTTGTTGACTGCTATTTACAAAATGACGTCTCGACTTCAAAACTGGTGTCGAGAGTGGTCCTTAGCAAGAACATTTTTATCAAAAAAGCCCAACAAAGAAATATAATAAAACATGATCAGATTTTAAAAACATTCAAGATATTGGACATGTTCGACCTATGAAAGTTTGAGAAACTGAAGATCAACTGTATAACTTACATTGTTACCTTGATTGTGGCAACTGAAAGCCAGGTGAGCGATACAGGCTCCTGGGAGCCTCTGGTTTTTTTTTACTCCTCATGATGTAGGCTGTAGTAGTATGTCAGCATATTTAGCATATCTCTTACAAATTGTGAGCTTTCAGGGATCAAAAGGTTAATATCTAGTTTGCATCCAGCTAATCATGCTAATTTACTGCTTCAGTCTCCTTATTGTGACCACATAGTTACTTTGTCCACATTCACGTTATATTTACACTTGTTTACATTTCAGTGGTCGACGTGCTGCGGTCGTATCATGCTGCACTCCGCGTAGCCCTTTATTTACAAATAGACAATATTTACAGGAAAAGGGAGCTACTTTACAGGGAAGTGAATGATATTTTATAATTTGTCAATTTATAATGAAGTCACAATGAAAAGGCTGGAAAAAACTTTCCGTCTTGAAAATCAGGTCAAATCCAAAAAAATAAATCAAGTTTTGCAATATGTCATTGTGTCAATTGATAGTGCTGTGTATTAGTGTTGATCTACCTAAATCAGGATTTTTAATGTTTTTTTTCTTCTTCCAAACTTAAAAGTTTTAACTGCATCTAAAAACCTTCATTTGTATGGATTTGTCATTACAAAGTACATAGAAATAAAACTATTCTACATAATATTTGCAAATTTTGATGAGTTTTTAAATTATTAATTATGTAGACATTTTGATAAAATCTAGAATAAGTAATTATTTCTGCAAATGGTTGCTGCAATTACGCATCTAATTTTATGCATTAACAATTTTGCCTGCAAAGTATATAATATGGCTTTCAGTTACCTATTCTAGGTAATTTCTACTGACTTGTATCAAACCTTCTTAAATCTGCTCCAAGTGACATTGAAAAGTCATGTGGCATTCACAACAGAATTCTAAAATGACCAATGTGTAAGGGTTTACCATAAAAACTAACATTTCATCATAGGATAATGATGTTAATTTATTTTTTGCAAGGTCACGTATTTGCCTAAATAAGAAATCCATGTACACAAAATTTCAAAGTTGTACCAGACTTGCATTCTTTATAAAAAATCCTCAGTATGTTATTCCTTGAAATTCTGTGTTTTTATGCATTTGATTTCTTGGTGTATGGAAATTCACATTTTAATTTTCTAGAAGAAAACATCAATTAGTGATGGTTTAACCTTTTTCAGTGACTCAGCAGCTGATATTTGTGCCCTAACTTAAATTCATATACCGGTATTTGCCCGTTCTGATTTTTCATCATATTTTAAAAGCAGTCACATCACTCAAACTATCACATACATCAAAATTTGAACAGACAGAAAATAAGGTTTTACAATAGATTTTCAGTTTGGTTCCTGAAACAATGTCTTTGTGGAGTAATTAACCCATGAATCTGATTTCCTTCATGTCATTCTCTTTAGTGTCATCTGAAAGTTGTAGACAAATTCATTGAAAAGGTAAATTTATACCATCGGCAGAACTTTTTTTTATAGATCTATTTATTTTCTACTTTTTCTGTTTCAATTTCCATGTATTTGATTGTATTGCCATAAGATTGGATGCTATGTTTTTATCTATTTTTCCAATTTAAATTTCCTCTGAAAGCTTAATTAGTTTGCATATTGCTCATGAAATATTTTTTTTTAATTTTTAGAATCATTAAATATTGAAATATTCTAATGTCTGTTTAAAGACAAAGTTAAACATCAATAATTGTTGCTCCATGTTTCGGTATATTTATTTAGTACATGATAAATTAGAGAGAGGATAGTCTAAATCGTCCTGTAATTACTCTAGTCATAAGTTCCAAAGATATAATCAATTTTAAGTATTGTTAATAACATGGCATTGTATATCATTTACTATCTCCAACTCCATGCATAAAATTAGCACAACTCTGGACAGTTTGACAACAAATCAAAATCATATTTCTGCCTTTTGAAATGTTCGCTATTTATTTGATTATCTTTCAAATGCAGATATATGAAATCAACAGCTTATATACTAGTGGAAATAGCGATTATTTGAAAATTATCAAGTGGAAAATTAATTTGAAATGGACTCAGACAGTTCAGAGTGTCCGTGTCAGGAACTTTCATAGATAGTAAACAAATCTTAAATTCCTAGAAATAGATATCGGCAGGACACTTAGGAGGATTGAATAGGGCTCTGTTTGATTTTGACAAAATGGGAATGATCTTCAGTAAATTGCCATTCTTGACGGCTGCAAGTAATTATTGTGAAGAACCTGACGATGAAGTAGTTGACGATTATATCTGTGATAACAGAGAAGATGAACATGAACGTTGGGATTCAGAATCCTCGGCTTATACCAAACCACTCTGGTTAGCTGAATTATCACAACGGGAAAAAGATGAAGAAATATTAGGCGGGGAAGGGATAAATGACGAATCAGTGACAGATGATGATGTTGACCTTGGATTACGTCATTTATTTGGGGAGGAAGAGGAGTTAATTAATAGTGATAAGGATTTAAATACAGATGATATAGAAATTATAGACAGTGATCAGGATAATAATGATAATTGTTTAAAAGATCAGGTAGTGTAGTATTTGATTAAATAGATTTAGATTTCAGTGATTGTTGGGGGGATTTGTTCTTATTTTAAAAAGTAAGAAAATTTCAATTGGAAAAAATGTTTTGTTTTCATTAGATGAAAAGTAGAATTTTGGAATGGAAGAACTTAAACGCTGCATACATGTATTCAAATATCCCATCTGATTTCTTTGAAAACTGGGGTTATTTGATGACTGAGTAATGGGAATTTTTTCGCTGTCATTCATAAAATAGTTTTGGTATTTTGAAAACTTCTCACCTGATTAACAGCCCTCGGATCTTTAGATGGGGGGGGGGGGGGCTTAATGTTTTTGCAGTGTCTGTCTGTCCTGAACCTTAACCTGGATCATAACTTTTGAACCAGATGTGATAGGCCCCTCATATTTTGTATGTATATTGATCATGAAAAGCTGAACACCATTATGCAAATTTCACTAAGGTCAGGTAAAAGGTCAAGGTCACAGAGGTCAAAAGGTCAAAATATAGATTTGGCTATAGCTTGTGATTACAAAAAAAAATTGGGTCAGGTGAAAGGCTAATGTCATTGAGTGTGTTTTAAACATTGCCTATAACTTTTTAACCAGATGTGATAGGACCTTCATATTTGGTCTGTGTTTTGGTGATGTGAAGCTGAACAGTATTGTGCTAATTTCACTAAGATCAGTACAAAGGTCAAGGTTACAGAGGTCTAAAGGTCAAAATCAAAACCTTAATTTCTAGTGTATATTACAATTTTTAGCATTAATTTTGTATCGTAGACATGAAAATGCTATCAAGGGCATAGTGTTTCACAACCAATCTTGCTTTTCATTTACTTTTGAGTTTGAAACCCCCTTGAAATATTTCTAAATACTCAGAAAATTTTGCTGCAAATGTTTTTGCATAATTAGGTGATATGTTATCATGTTATTGTTAGAACGAGTTTGATTTGAATTTTGTACACATGCTAGATGGTAGTGTTGGAAATCTTATAAAAAGGCATTAATGGTTTATCAGAATAAATGGATGTATCTTCCGATGCGATTATCAATTAAAATCGGATATCTTTATAGTGCTTATAGAGTTTGGTTTTAACCATGTTTGCTGTGCTGTTATATTGCATAAATTAAAAAATATCAATTTTCACTGTCCATTTGAAAATGCATGTGTATTTATCATGTTTATGACCTGTTGTTTGAGAACAATTCTAAATAGTATGCCATATTAGGAGAACTTCTATTCTGAAAAACAATTTTATTACTACAACAAATGTATTTTATCGCCCATTCAAGAATTATCCCACAGAAAAATGTTTTATTTTCTTCAGAATTTAATTGGCATCCGATTATCGATTATTGCAAATTATAATCGGATTATCAATTTTTACGTAGAAAATCGACTGATTATTGATTATAGTAGAGATTATCAGAACACAACTACTAGACGGCCACTTGTGAGTAGTCTGTCCCATCTCATTTCTGTCAAACATCCAAGCTTTGCAAATTTTAACCTGAAGTGGTAACATTTATGACATTAGACATCTTTACTGTTCTGGAGACAACTTGTTTCCTGGAATGGAAGTAAAAATGAAAAATAAAAAAAATTAGGGGGCTGACAGATTTTTGTGAGGGTGGAGGGGGATGAGAAACTTCTTAAAAGCTTGACATGGCCTTACTCTTTGCATTTATTATTTAACTACAATTTAAAGAAAAAGGCTTCAGTGTTTTAGAAACAGATTAAAATTTAATGTTAAAGCTATCAAGTTTACAACTTTCAGTTGTAAAACGTTTATTTTACTGAACTAAAATTGAAATTTTTATGACCAATATCATATTTTACTGTGTGTTCCATTGGAATAAATTAAACTGGGTATCAATTTAATTGTCTCTGGCTCTATGAAACAATGGTGCTATTGTAAATTTCTCACCAGGAACTATGCTGTAAATGGCATGTTGAAATTTTATTGTGTGAAAACCAGAAATCAATGAATTATACAAACATATAATTGCTACAGGTATAATTAGTTCTCTATGCAGATATTGGAAATTTAATGTATTTTGGATTAATATTTATAGATATTTTAGGTGTTATTGTTTTTCTCTGTGAACAATATCCAATTCTAAGCATACAGTTGATGTGTGTGCTATCATGATTTACAGGAAGCATCTTAGAACGTTCTGACTTTTAATACCCTGCCACATATAGTGGCAAGGTACATTGTAATACCATCGTCTGTGTCCAGTCTTCAAACTTGGTATATGTTAGTTGTTAGTTGTTTTCCACAATATTTTTGTGATTATGAATTAAGGTTGAATAAAGCACTTTTTTTTAATCTCCGAGGCCTTGATGAGGAAGATAAGGAAGTGCTTTATCTCAGTTATATTCCAGTACTACACCTTGTCAAAATTATCTGTATCACTCGTAAATATCCCTTCACATGTAGTATCACTCTGTTAACTCAAAGTTTGGGGGGATATAGGAATCACCCTGTCCGTCCGTCCGTCTGTCCCTCCGTCCGTCTGTCTGTCTGTCTGTCTGTCTGTCCGTCAATGTATCTTGTCAGCGCATGTTCTCCTAAATGGCTGCTTGGATATTGATAAAATGTTACACATTTATAGTACACCATCTGAAGATGTGCATGCAGTAATATGGTTGCTGCCCAATATTTTGAAGGGGAGATAATTTGTCTTTGAATATTTTCTGGGAAAAAGGGGGGAGGTGAACCTTGTCAGCACATGTTCTCCTAAATAGCTACTTTGATTTTGATGAAATGTTACGCAGTTGTAGTACACCATTTGAAGATGTTCATGAAGTAATATGGTTGCTGCACAATAATTTGAAAGGGAGATAATTTGTCTTTGAATATTTTCTGGGAAAAAGTGGGAGGCAAACCTTGTCAGGTTCTCCTAAACAGCTGCTTGGATATTGATGAAATGTTACACAGTTGTAGTACACCATCTGAAGATGTGCATGAAGTAATATGGTTGCTGTTGAATATTTTGAAGGGAGATAATTCCTCTTTGAATATTTTCTGGAAATATGGGGAGGCAAACCTTGTCAGTGCATGTTCTCCTAAATGACTCCTTGGATTTTCATGAAATGTTACACATTTGTAGTACACCATCTGAAGCTGTGCATGAAGTTATATAGTTGGTGCCCGAAATTTTGAAGGGGGAGATAATTTGTCTTTGAATATTTTCTGGAAAAAGGGGGGTGGACGAACCTTTTCAATGCATGTTCTCTTAAGTGGCTGCTTTGATTTTGATGAAATGATACACAGTTGTAGTACAACACCTGAAGATGTGCATGAAGTAATATGGTTGCTGTTTGCAATTTTTAAGGGGAGATAATTTGTCTTTGAATATTTTCTGTGTAAAGGGGGATGAGTGATCCTTGTCAGAGCATGATCTCCTAAACCACTGCTTGGATTTTGATGAAATTTTGCTCTGATTTAGTACACAAGCTGAAGATGTGCATGAAGTAATATGGTTGCTGTTCGAAATTTTGAAGGGGAGATCATTTGTCTTGAATATTTTCAGAAAAAAGGGGGAGGTATATCTTTTTGTCCATACTTGTATTGGGTCCTCACAAACTTAAATGTACACTTGTTATTTTTGTAATTTTTTAATAAAGCTTAGCCTTCAGTTTAAGTCATAAAAAAGATAAGAAAGAAGAATTTTATGAAAAATAGCACTCAGTATGATGACAACTTTTTATGGCTTTTCCTGCCAAGATTCTGCACATTTTTTAGCCAAAAGATTTAAATGGAATATAAATTTTTGATATTCATTATTTTTAGCAGTATCTTGATACACATGTATGGTATCAACATGACAGTTGATTGGTGATGTGAGTCAATTTTCTCTGTAGAAACTCAGTAATGCCAATACTGTACAATCACATATAGTTGTCAAGTATTCCAAATTTTCATTTCATAAAATGGCTGTATTACACCTATACCCTGATACACCAAACCCATCTGATATTACATAAAACCCCATCTGATACAATATAAAACACATCTAATACAATATAAATGCATATCTAATACAATATAAACACATCTGATACAATAAAAAACACATGTGATACAATAAAAAACTCATCTGATATACTGATACAATATAAAACCCAAATGATACAATATATACCAATCTGAAGCAATATAGATCAGTCTTATACAATATAAACCGATCTGATACAACATAAAACTCATCTGATACAATATAAACCCATCTGATACAATATAATCCCATATGATACACTATTAATTGATCTTATACAATATAAACCAGAATTAAAGAGCAAAAGAAAATTATACTAACGCCGGATGGTTTTTCTGATTTAATCATTTCAATTTGATATTTAAATCAGTTATGTCTGGTTTATATTAAATCTGACAGATTTTGATGCATCAAGGAATACTGTTTGTATATATAACATATATCTTAACTAATTTCACATTTTGTTCAGCTCACCTGGCCTAAAAGGCCATGTGAGCTTTTGCCATCACTTTGCGTCCGTCGTCTGTCTGTCCGTCAACATTTTCAAAAATCTTCTCCTCTGAAACTGCTGGGCCAATTGTAACCAAACTTGGTCTGAATCATCATCAGGATATGCAGTTTAAAAATTATGTTCAATTAGTTCGTAGATCAAACAAGATGGCTGCTGTTACGAAAAATAGAACATAGGGGTAAATTGCTGTTTTTTTGCAAATACCCCCCAACCCCCCTGTAACTCAAGAATTTGACATGAGGTAAAAATGATCAGCATGGCAAGATCTACCTGTCCTGCACTTTTTAAGACAATCTGAAAACCCGTCTTGGAGTTATTGCCCTTTTTCCGAAAAATTTTCAAAATTTTAACTTTATTAATTTTTTATCAGAAAAACTATAATAGATAGAAATCAACTTTAAATTGAAAAAATGTTCAGCATGTAAAGATCTACCCACCCTGAAATTTTAAGATAATCCAAAAACCCTTGTAGGAGTTATTGCCCTTTTTTCACAGAATTTTCAAAATTTTCATATTTTTCGTCTTTAATTTCCAAAACTATAGAAGATGAAGGTTAAGTGTAAATTGATAAAATGTTTGCAATGCTGTGGCGACTTCAAAACTGGTGTTGAAAATTATTGGTTGACGGCCATTTTCGAAATGGCTGCCAAAAAAAGGCGGGAAAATTCAACATTGTTTGATTTCAATAAAATTTGGTTTCCAAAAAGGTATTAATTTGATGTCGCAACTTCAATAGTGATGTTAAAAATTGTTCAGTGACTGACATTTTCAAAATGGCCACCAAAAAAAGGCGGGAAATTTCAACATTGTCTGATTTAAATGAAATTTGGTTTCCAAGTGGATATTGATGTCGCTATTGCAAAACCGGTGTTGGAAATTGTTTGTTGACTGCCATTTTCAAAATGGCTGCCAAAAAGGCTGGAAAATTCAACATTGTCCAATTTCAATAAGATATGGTTTCCAAATAGATCTATATTGATGTCATAACTTAAAGATATGGTGTTTAAAATTGTTGTTGACTGCCATTTACCAAATGATGTCTCAACTTCAAAACTGGTGTCGAAAGTGGTCCTTAGCAAGACAATTTTTGTATAAAAAGCCCAACAAAGAAGTATAGTAAAGCATAAGACTTAAAATAGAGTCCAAGTTAATGATGGTGTTTGCTCTACCAAAGTTTGAGAGACTGAAGTTCAATTGTATAACTTACAATGTTAGCTTGATTGTGGCAACTGAAAGCCACTGGGAGCCTCTGGTGTTTTTTTTGACATAATGAAGTTGTAGGTACAACACTATTGTATGATGAAAGCATTGGTATGGATACCTTTTATGGTATTGACTGTTTAACAGTCAATGAATTTTTAAAAACAACAAATCAAAAGTAATTTGGAAGTTGTGGCACAGAAATGTTGACTGTTTTGCAATAGCACTTGCATATCAGCAGCCTTTATCACAAAAAATCTTACAACAAATTTTAATCGTAATTCTAACATGGCTCCTGTTAATCATCAACCAGTATAATACTCCATAACCATATACTTGGCATATGTGCAATTGGTGTCCGAATAAGAGTAAAAGGGATGCAAAACAACCATATATTTTAATTTTGTTTGTCTTAGTTTGTGAATGAAATAAATGTTAAGAACATTTTTACCTTAATCATGTTATTCAGATACGTAAATATGTAATGTTTTGCTTTTGATTTGGATTTTGAACTTGCATCTGTTTAAAAATGTCAGATTGTGTATTGTGACATCATATACACAGATAGCTTTGGCTGCAGGAAATCCACTCATCTATTAGGTCTCTTCAGAGCTGAAAATTCCATTTTTCTGTCATATTAGAATCGAAATGATTCATGGCAGGTATATGGTTATTGTCATTTAACCATAGGCTTGGCCTTTATATTTGTAAATTTAACCCATTGCTAACGCTTTGGGATAAATTTGAATATTTAAAAAGGCCCAGCCCATGGTTAAATTTCCAATAACCATATACCTGCCATGAATTATTTCTTAAGTCAATATGAAATGTTAAAGGGTTACTACTAATTTTTATCATAAGATTTTTGTGAAAAGGGCTGCTGGACAATAATATTGACATATATAATTTGTGGTTGCTTCAGTTCAATAGAAAGTGAGATTGACATAAAATTGTGTAAAATGAAAGTACTTAGGAATTACAGTGTCCGTGAAGGACTCTGAGGATTCCAATGATACTGGGTTCAATTTCAGAGGACTTAAATTTCCATGGCAATAATACACATTTGATTTGCCACAAGTTTTGGATTTCTATTATTTCTATAGATTATTACCGGTAACTTCAAATGCCTGAGAGAAACATACAAATGTTAAAGTAATGTGAATTAATATTCCATTGTGTATATATGATATTTTTATCGGAAAGTTTTACTTCATTACAATTGCTCCTGGAGATATATAATGAAAGTTCATTTACCTATATACTATGAAATTACATTGCTTAACTCAGATTAAAATTAAAAACAATGGCAAGTAAAGTGTTTCACAAACATTAGTAAAACGAAAATAGATTTTTGTAGTCCACCACCTGGGAATTGTTGAAGATTTCCCACAATTTCCTAGAAAGCCAATTATCTTTTAAAGAACTTACATTAAACTACATAGGTTATTAATAGAAAGATTGTTTCGACAATTTATTTAAGGGTTATTTGGCACATTGTTTACTGCTGTGATTTAAGCNCAAACCAGAAATGGTGCCATCAGAAATGATAGCCATCCCCGCACTGCCCTTTTTGACATAAAAAAAAAAAAACAGTTAAAAAAATTGTTTTATAGACCCTGGGCATAATTTTTTTCAATATTTTGGAAATCAAAATTATTGAAAGTCAATATATTTTTACCAAAGAGGAATACAGGGATTATGGTTGCTAGGTAGAATTCCAAAAATATTAAAATGGTCTTTGAGACTTTCAGGAAGTAAACAAAAATTGGAATCAAATATTTTGGAAATCCAATTGGTGAAAATGTTTGACTACTTGAAGCAAATTCTAAAAGTATGGATGCTAGGTAGAATTCCAAAAAATAAGTGGTTTTTGAGACTTTCAGGAAGTTTACCAAAACTGGAATAAAATATTTTGGAAATACAACTGCTGAAAGTGTTTGTCCTAATATAAGTATGGTTGCTGGGTAGAATTCTAAAAATAAGTGATCTTTGAAACTTTCAGCATCAGCATATTTACCAAAATTGGAATCACATTTCAGAATTCTAAGTATTCAGAACTTTAATTTTTCCAAACACTTCCCAAAAAATATAAGTTTACATGCTAAAAGTTAAAAAACATGAGTCTTCGACATTTTCAAAATTACAAAAGCTTACAATCCAATAAAAATCAGATCTACTAATTGCTCCTTACAGTCACTGCATGGAAGATCTAACAGCATCCCATTCTACTTTCTGTTCTGATGACCTTTCAATTCAACCAATCAGATTGCAGCTTCGAGGATTTTGGAAGCATTGGAAACAGGATAAAACCCGGGGATTTCAAAAAGTTCATCAGAACAGAAAGTAGAATGGGATGATGTTAGATCGACCATGCAGTGAGTGTAAGCAACACATTTGAAGGTATAAATTTAATTAGATTTAAAAGCTTATTGCATATCTTCAGATTTTATGCAACAATTCTATAACAAAATTAAATCCATAAACCCAAAAATGTAGGACTATTCCACTGACAATCTTACATGTGTAAAAATAGACATCTTGGGCCTCTTGTTTGCAGCAAGACCAATATAAAAAATCTGGAAGCTTATTGTGCATCTGCAGCATATATGCAACATTCCTATTACAAAATTTAAACACTAAATCCAAAAAAAGAGCAAGGAGTTCCACTGATAAGGTTCATTTAACAGACAGACTTACAGGACCAAAACAATATCCGGGCATTTTCTTCAGTAAAATGCAGGGATAATAAATGATATATGGCTTTTTGTTTACTGATTTGTTTAAAGCTACAGATTAGCTGTGCAAATCTCTTTGTTTACAGCAAAGTATAATCACATGACATAAAAATCAGTTTGCTTATATCTGTGCTTTCTGTTGGGATAAAAGCAACTTGATTACATGATAAAGTACTTGTTCTCATAGGTCTTTGTTTACACTTGCAACTTGCTAACTTTATTACATGATGAAATACCTATTGTGCATAGCACGTACTTTACTTGCATAAATGATAAAATATCTTCATGCATATCTCAGTTCTAAATATATATGCGTATAGCTGTTTGCTTTTTCTGTGTGTTTAGTTTGTTTTCTTTTAATTCATGGATGTATATTTCATTCCTTTGCAAAGTCTTAATTTTAGATGTCACTAAGATTTTTAACTTCCTGAAACTTAATAACCAAAAGCAAAATTTGTCCTCTGAATAGACCTATTCCGAAATTCACTTTCCGTCCTTGTAAAAAAGGTGGACAAGTTCAGCATCCTCGTAAAATATGTTTTGACCAACCAAGAATGCTCAGAACAATGGCAATCCCATACTGCCTTTTGTTTTGCAATCTGCCTTCTTCAGGTAATCTACAGTCTGTGCTCAAAAGTATTTCCATTAGTGAATTTACTGGTGCATTTCTTGTTCTGTTTAAAAAATTCTATAGAATTCATTTCTGGACAGATTTTCATCAATGCAAATTTCATGGAAATCTGTCCAGAAATCAATTCTATAGAATTTTTAAACAGAAGCCATTTTTACAAGAAATGCACAGGTAAATTCACTTGTGGAAATACTTTTGAGCACAGAGTGTAGTCCATTGTCCAACCATATTATTATATAAAACATATACCGGTATGTAGAGTAAAACAGGTGATTGTTAAATTATTGACAAATTGAAAAAGTATCATGCTCTGTTTGTTTGAAAGTTTTTAATCTTTTGTAAAAATAATGACATACTATTAATTTGATTTAAAATAACAATATACATAGATTTTGACTTAATCGATATTATGAAACTTTTTTTAAAATTTAAAGTATATATGCCCTGCTTTTTTCTGATGGATAACAATACATAAGATAAGGTCAGTAGAAAATACTGCAGTCTTCATCTCAAGATAGATGGGGTGGGGTGGGGGGGGGGGGGGGGGGGTTGAAAATGAATTGATCTGCATAGATTTTAAATTCTGTTTTATTGCTTACTGCTGTCAATAGATGTCAGTTCTCTATGTCTTGTCTTGATTTTGATTTTGCATTGAAATACTGACCTTATAATGTGTATTTTTATATCACATCATGATAAAAATATTACTGCCAAAGTTTTGAAGGCTTGAGTGTCTATTCCATATTGGTTCTTAAGTGGTACTGTTGGAATTTTGATTGGAGTTTAAAAATTTGCCAACAGAATTAATTGTGTTTTATTGCCATATTGTCATGGCTTTTGTCATTGTCGATATCAAGATATATTTAGAACTACAACACATTTGTGTATCATTTAACTTTAGGCAACTTTATATTGAACACAAATTAAATGGATGCTAAATATCATTTTATTCAAATTGTCTTTCTCGTTGTAGACAAGTTCAATGGAGGGTGATATTGTCAGTGATGAAGGATTGAGGGAGAGACCTTGGCCACATGTAAATGGAGGGTATGTATTGTCCAAAGTTTATTTCAAATAAAATCATTTCTGATTCTACTTGCTCTACATTGTTAGGTAAACACAAACATCTGTTACAGTAAAAGCCTTGAGAACTATTGTTACTTTGAATTTTTTTTCTGGCTTTGATGCTTACTCCAATCTGTCTTTTTGTTTTAATGATAACTGTTAGTCTCTAGTGTCAGATCAAGACCAATCATTGTCATGTGCTAATTTATCACATGCAACAATTTTTGGTATTGCTATACTAAGGTCAAGGTCAAAGCTGGGAAAAATAGACCAAAACTTATTAAAAAGACTTTGAACAATAACTTGATTAGTTTGCTTCAGATCAAAAAGAGAACTGATCACATTATACTTATTATGGGAGATAGTCAAAGTGGCCACATATAAACAGAAATCAGAACAAGTTTTGGGTTACTATGACCAAGGTGTAGGTCACGGTTACATCTGACTTCTGTTGATGTCTGTCCTGATAAATTAAGTTTCTTCACCGGATATAAAAATCAAACAATTTGAATACCAAAGGTCATACACAGACAGATGCAAGGTCACAGACAGATGTAAGGTCACACAAAGACACATCCAAGGTCACATACAGACACATGTAAGGTCTCAAATAGAAGATAAGATCACACACAGAAAAATGCATGGTCACGCACAAACAACGTCACCCACAGACACTTGCAAAGTCACACATAGACAAATGCAAGGTCACACACAGACAGATGCAAGGTCATAAACAGACAGATGCAAGGTCACACACAAACATTTGCAAAGTCAAACACAGACAGATGCAAGGTCACATACAGACAGATATAAGGTCACACATATAGAGATGCAAGGTCTCATAAAGACCAATGCAAGATTACACACAGGTGCCTTGTAAAGTAGAACCTTACAATTCAGTAGTACTCTTTCCTCATACAGTTCTGTATAGATGGAAGTCAGTCTTTTAAGGAGGGTTTGTATTCAGCTGTCAATAGTATTTGGTCCTCTTTCTCATAGTCAGCCCTACTGAAAAATAACAATAACCTGTAATCCTTAGATGTAAGGCCTTACCCAATGTACTTATAGAGAAATACTATAAACACAAAGCAGAAATACTGTTGTGTTCCTAAATGGGCATGTAGCTTTTGTAAATCAGTTTAGAATCATAAAAAAAAATGGGTAAATGAGAACAAGTGTAAGTGAAGATCCATTAAAAGCATAGTAAAACATCAAGATGAAGAGATTAAACAAAAATAGGATATCAAAATGACAAAATTGCTTCAAAATAAACAAAATTGGAGAAAAATTGACAAGAATGACAGAAATGGAATAAAAGCCACAAAAAGAATATAGTTGGATTAATGAAAATAATGGAACAATTGAATTTAATGACAATAATGGAACTATCGAATTAAATGACTAAAATGGGACAAAAATACTCAAAATGACAAAATTTGAACAAAAGTTCTTAGAAAATATTAATAATAAAATAACACTCTGTGATGCCTGTTTTAAAGCCATACACATATGTATTTTTTTTTAATTTCAGGCCAAACAACAACGAGTTTTACAAAATAATAGATAGTATGCCGGAAATCAAACCAAGGAGTAAGAACATGGGTGTCCTTGTTAGTGATCTTGTAAGTGTGAAAAGTCGTATCAATTACTGTGTTTGACCCAGTAGATAGATATCTATATATATATATATATCATATATATACAAATATTTGTGAAATCCCTAATGTAAGCTTTACCTATTTCTACCAAGTACCTTTACCTTCCCTTAGGGAATGAGCAATTGATATCTGTATCTAATTTTACATTTTCATTTGACAATGTTTCAAGAGCAGGAATTAGTAAAGACAAAGCATGATGAAAGACAAAGTCCTAAAGTTGTGGGGGAAGTTTATGTGAATGGAATTATACTTTAGACTAAAAAACAAATCAAAAACAAAACAAACAAAAAACTATTTAACTTGATTTTTAAAACTTTGATTTTCAATTCCATTAGATGACTAATATACAGGATTTTTTGCTTGAGAACTTAATACAAGAGTATTTAAAGTGCATCTTATTTATCTCAAATCTTTTTTAATTCGTTTAAGTTCATATTTTATTTATTGTAAAAATAAGCTGAAACATATTATAAGCATATCTAAGTGAAAATAAAGTTCCTACAGATATTAAAAAAGTATGTTTTTAAAAACCATTTTTGTACCAGGTGAATTTTTCTATTTGGAAATTACACAAAAAGATATCAGAATGAAAATAGGGTGTACCAACACAAATCTGTGGTAATAACAAATTGCTAAAGATGGTTTCTACTCCAGTAAATATACCCATCATGACAGTCAATTTCTCTGACCTTATAATGATTTTATTTCCTAGGGATATGGAGATTTTGTAACTATAGCTAATTGTGCAACCAGAGGAAATTAAGAGATACATTGTAATAGTAATATTTTTGTTAATCATGTTTCTAAAACTGAAACAAAATACTGTTGGAACTTTTAGCCGTCTACAACATGGATATCTCAAACTCTTCTTTCTGGACCATTTGTTCAAATTTAATCACATTTCACTGTCCATAGCTCGTACACCCTTTTAGTCAGTCCCTTGGATGTCCGAGCCATTGAAGTTTGACTGTATATATTTTTCTTTGTCCTTCAGAAGTCTGTATTCCTGCCAAGATTTCTTGTATTTTAAAAGTCAAATGAAGCAATGATTTTAAATTTGGGTTTGTATTTATGTCATGCGTTCCCTTACCAATAAAAATATCTGGGATTGAAAATAAGATTTTATGATTTGGCCCGTATTTGCATCGTTTTTGTGAACTAACTATACACAAATGAATTTTTTTGGTAATTCTATACTTGAAATAAAAATGCATGTGAGCCTGTACTAGTTTGCTTGATGTTGCCTTACATTATTGTTTCATAATTCATAATTACCATGAAAATTATTATACCATATTTGCTTTTAATAATTGATTTTATACTAATATTCCTTGCTTTGGAAATGTATCTACTTGAGTTTTCTGAAAGGAAAACATGATTTTAATACAAGTCAAATGATCATATTTGTATATATGTAAAAATATGCATTCTTTAAGTTTGAAGGGTTAGAACATATGCTTTTATGGTACATAAAGAATCTTAAATGATGAAAGGTTTTTTAGAACAAAAATCTTTTTTTTTCATAAATTTTCTTGAAGTTGAGACACAAAATAATTGATATTTATTGCATCCCTATGATTTCATTATTATTCAAAAAAGATTGGAGATTTATTTAAAGGGATGTACCCATGGATGTATATCTTGAAGATAGTATTGAAAAATTTTCTTAGAGAATTGACCAGTACATTTCACTAACAACTTGATGTTTGTCCATTTCATGGATCACAAATCTGTATTGATTGCAGCTGATGTAATGATACAGCAATAGATATGCTCCTTTGTCACCTTAAAGTTATACTGAATAAAAATACTGCTGATTTAAATTTGGATGGATTTTTGACAAAAAATTAGGTCAAAAGTGATGGCACAAAAGTATATGATGGGGCAGATTTCAAGGGAATCAAAGGGTTCCAACACTTATTGGTGTTTCATTCAACTATTACAATAAGCCTTGATTGGGCAGGAAATATGCAATAAATATCCATCCTTATGTCCTTATCAGAAAGTTGGCTACTATTTAAAATTTATAAATAAACGAAGATTTTTGCCGTTGTAAGTTTACTAATGGTTTTACTGATTGTTTTTAGTCAGGGGATGGATTTCCATGTATAAATATTCAATAGCACTACATGTAGAGTTGACCTCACATTTTACACATATATTTGTTGCATTATTATCACTTATGCGTTTAAAATGGCTTTGCTTTTTACTGCATTATAGTAAAATGAAAGCTTTATAAAATGGCAACGTTGATTAACCAATGGCTTGTATATTTATACAGGTGGTGAAGGTATATATACTGTGTAGTGTAGTTTGTTTTTTACATAACAGTTTTGCATTTTTATTATATTAGCTAGATATTTATTCAAAGGTCACTTAAACTCACCAATTTCTTCTGATTTTAGTTTCGGTCCTTTGAAATATCTAGAATTTTTTTTGCTTTCACTAACATTTAAGGCACTATAGATAACTTTTAATGGAATTTTATATTTTATTAACACCTAACACTTCTACAAATCACAGCTTTAAATTTAAGTTTTTGTTTTGGGGTTATTTTGTTTGTTGCTTTTACGTTTTAAGGGTGTTTTAATGGTTTATGTACTATCATTCAATTATTGGTCTTCAATTCTACTGATACTTAGCATAATAGTTCTCTCCACATTATAGCTGAAATATTGCTGAAGTTGTTGTAAAACATCAATCAATCGATCAATCAATTCTACTGCTGAAAATCTTTGGTGACACTAATCTGACCACAATTTTAATTCCATTATTCATTTGGACCATTTTGACAATTTGCATCTCTTCAGCAATATGACATTTGGGGAATTTGCATCCTTTCAAACATAAACCAAGAGACTACATCAAATAAATCATATTCATTTGAAAGCAAAGAAAGCATTATTGGTAGCAAGTCTTTAAGTTTTAAACCTGAAAATTTGAGCCATCATTATCAATATACAGATTTTGGACAAACTTATTCACACTCTTTGATTTTTTCCTATATATTTCATGTAAAACTACATTTTTTTCAAAAAATCATTTGAAAGCAATTTCTTAACCGAATTCTATGAAATTTGCACAATTCAACTCAGAATAATATGCAGTTAAATTGTTTATTTTGGCATAATTTTCTGACATTAAGTTTTGAAGAATAATTTAATTTAGCCTGATATTAGAAATTTAGGGTCACAATTCCCTATTGATGTAAGTAAAATTGTGACATCAAAATTTTACTTCCTGTTTAAATTGCTGATTCTTTTAAACTACCATCAAGAAATTGATACTGAAAGAAACATGCAAACTACACAACATTCTTAGTTTATTGGTGTAAATTTGATTGAAATCGGATAAGAATTGGCTTCACAATAATTTTTTGAAAAAATGTGGTTTTGTATGAAATATATAGAGAAAAAAATGCACCGTGCGAATACTTTTGTCCAAGATCTGTATATGAATAAATAACTGGCCTATGTCACACTTAATGACAAATATGCATAAAAAGGCCATTGAAATAGTGGTTTATGTACAAAGGTATAGTCAAGATAAAGAACAGCATGTAAAGTTATACTTCAGAATTTTGTGTAATGTACATTTACTCAATATTCTCTCATCTTTAAGCACAGAGTTTGTCATTACTATCTTCATTTCAAATAACTTAACCATATGGAACTTTTCTTACTATAAGAAATTTTAAACCTTAAATGTATATTCTTTCAAAACAGACTCTTTCGGTCAACAGAAAAATTATTACTTCTAAGTGTCATAGTGTGTTGTGTGTGTGTGTGATAAGTTTTTAGAATGGTTAAAAATAGATTATGTAGAAAGAAGGAGAAATTTTAAATACTGTTAACAAAGGTCAAGGTTATGTGCATGTCACATATGGTATGCATGGTAACGACAATATAGAAATACATTTCATTATGAAATCAGCATTTTATCTTTGTTTGCTTACAGTTGCACAATTATTTAGCTTAGATAATATAACTATTGTGTTTAATAACATGTTTTTTCTTCATCAATTATTATAATATATATATTTTTAAATTCTAGCAAAATTTTACAGTCTATATAACAATCATTGCGAGTATAATAATTTTCTTCTAAGAGTCTATATAAAAGATGTGTTTACCTTACCCAAGAGATGAAATACCGGTAAAAAATCTAGCAAATTACTGAATAACCTTTGATGTGACTCTATTATATTTAGATAACTCTTTATCACAATTTATAGATATAAAAATAAGAATTCTGTAGTAAGATTTCTTGAAAAAAAGACCATCAATCTTATTACTTATTTATTTTCAATTAAAACAGATCATTAGAGAGTTCAAAAACGGTATTCATTTCATAAAAACTAGATTATGGGTCACAAACTTAATCTAAAATAAGAGTTTTTATGTCTTACTGAGGAAACTTGAAGCACAATACATATAACATCTATTGTATTTTTGAAAAGTGGGGTCATACATCTAGCCATTTAGAGTATCAAAAATACTTTTCCTATCATGCCATATTTAATCGATACATAGAAAAGCAGTTTTTCTAGCTGATTACATAATATGATTCAGAATCAAAAGTTAAAAGTATAAAGTTATTATTTAATATCAGGTACCCTAACCTTTTTACTAAATTTTGACTTCTAAATATTAATAGGGTCTGTAAGTGTGGTCATGTGACCCCAGCGAATGCAATGAAATTTATAGATTGTGAATTTCAAATTTTTGTTGGAAACATAAAATATTTTTGTAAATACCATCTTCAAGGAACAAGTGTGAGAGTTTCAAAATTGAGCAAGACTCACAGAACTATGTTTTATTTGCTATTATTATTCATCTACGTAAGCAGTGATAATTTAAAAACAATTATATTTTATAGACTATGGCACAATCCAAAAGAAATGCAGGTGTTCCATCAGCAATGGTAGCAAGACAGTCGTTGAAGGATGATGAACTGGTAATTTGTTCTAGTTGTACTTTACACAGACAAGTAGGATTGAGTCCTGGGTGTAGATACCATGTGGTAGATACCAAGCACTGACTGACAATTTTTTTGGTTTGAAACATTCAAAAACTAATAACCAGTTTCACAAGATATTTAGAATGATATAATTGCTTAGAAAATGCATAAAAAATACATATACCCTCATTGATTATGTACAGCATATTTTTGGTAAAATGTTTCGACAAAGTTGATTTTTTAAGGCTAAATGTCAATTAATCTATTCATAGCATTGCAAAAGGTTTGATAAAGATTATGAAAAACAGCTTGAATATACTTTTTAGTTACATGATACATGTGTTCAATCATGTTTTCATTTGATCTTTGACATTAATAAGTGATACAATTTTCACCTTACAAGATATTTTTGCATACTACACATGTATGAACATTGAATGCAAATATACTCAGTTTCAAACACATGCACATTTCAAGTTGATGTAAAACACTTGTAATCAGTATGAATATTCAGTAACATACATTATTTATATTTTATGATTTAGCAGGGGTTTAAATTTTACACAAAAACTTACAATCTACTTGTCTTGCATTTAAACAAATTTGTATTCATCAAAACAAACTTTTATCCTTATTATAAATACATTTAACATAGCATCATTGATTTACTTGTGATCAATGTTTGTGACCTTGTTTGTTAGTTCAGAAGGCTTTAACAATTGAAAAATATCAACTTCGGAATAGATGTTATCATCCTTGCCTATCAACTTCCAGAGCACTTCTGCAAGGCCATACCCGGTTGACCCGAATATATCAGAAGTTGACCTGGATATATCAAGCGATTCTCCTAACATTTCAAAGGCAATAACTTTTTTTACTTTTTATCTCGCCCACGAACAAGAGTCGCAGGAGGGAGACTTAGGGGTAGCGTTTCCGGCGGCGGTGGCGTCAACAGTTGCAAACTATTGTGAATTAACAAGCTTATGTTAGTTGTAGATCCATAGTATTTGATGTGCAGTTGCATTATTATGGGTACAACTCAAATCCCTACTTAGATTGTGGCCCTGGCCCCTTAGTCATACATGAACGATCACATTTAGTTTTTAGCAAGCAGTTTGTACAGCCTATACCAGTAGTCCTAGGCACTTGATATTTGACATGCAGTTGCGTCTTGGGGAGTACATACCAATTCCACGCCCAGATGGTGGCCCTGGCCCCTTAGTCACGCATGAACGATCACATTAAAATTTTAGCAAGCATGGCCCTGGCCCCTTAGTCACGCATGAACGATCACATTAAAATTTTAGCAAGCAGTTTGTACAGCCTATACTAGTAGTCCTAGTCACTTGACATTTGACATTCAGTTGCGTCTTGGGGAGTACATACTGTTTTCATGCCTGGATGGTGGCCCTGGTCCCTTAGTCACGCATGAAAAATCACATTTTTAGCAAGCAGTTTGTACAGCCTATACCAGTAGTCCTAGGCACTTGATATTTGACATGCAGTTGTTTCTTGAGGAGTACATACCGATTCCATGCCCGAATGGTATTCCTTGCCCCTTATTCACGCATAAATGATCACATTAAGTTTTTAGCAAGCAGTTTGTACAGCCTATACCAGTAGTGCTAGACACTTGATATTTGACATGCAGTTACGTCTTGGGGAGTACATGGTGGCCCTGGCTTCTTAGTCATGCATGAGTGATCACATCATTTTTTTCCAAGGTAAAGATGATATTTTATTTTTATTGCTGCTGCAGTAGATCAATGTGCAAATTAAGGCGATGCAGGGGCGGGCGAGACATATCCTGTGTCCACAGTTTATTTTTCAAGTTTTCACATGAAGTCAAACAGATTGATATAAACATCTTTTACATTTGCTTTTTCCGATTAGGTATTCAAAACAATGTCATAAGCACACAAAAAGATCAAATTAGACGTCAGAAAAACTTTTAAAAAGAAGGTCGCTGATATATCATGCAGAGCTTCCATGTTTTCACATTATGATGTCTTAAAAGCACTAAGATAAAATAGAATAAGATAACAACCAAAGGTTGCTGCAACATTCAAAATCGTCATTATTTGGAGTAGTTCAGTCAAAATATTCTACCGATTACAAAACTTTTGATGAGATAAAATGTTTAAAAACTACAAAACATGTTTTATGAGGCCGAATATTGCTGAAAAGGTGAGAATGACATGTATGTCGAATTTCCCATGCAACTTTGGGAGAATTTGAAACTTCAGTTTAATTATTACAAATCTAAAGTACAAAATAGAGGATGATAAACAAATTATTGGACTTTTGACAGCTGAAGTATTGTAAAATATCATCCCACTGGCCAGAATATAAAGCATGGTGCTTGTTCGATATGCTCACTTACCCATATGCTTCATAATTTGGCTCATGGGATGATATTTTATGATACATAGCTGTCAAAAGCCAGATAACATAGATTAATCCATTTAGTATGTCGCCAGCTGAAGAAGCCTCTAGTGTATGGTACAATTATGGGTTTTTTTGGTTTTTTTTGCTTCATGACAATTTTCTGTTAAAAACCTATTTTCTGTTCCTTATAAGTAGGAAAAAAATTACCCTTATTTACTGAATTCATAAATGTCAAAGACATAATTACAGTTTTATCAGTATAACAGAAATGATTTTTATACAGGTTTTCATAATAACATGAGATATAATTTGTGGTGTGTTACAGTTATTGATTTCTGCACTTTTAAGCCTTGAAATGAATTTTACATATTATTGTATGTTACAAATATATTTCCAATATGTCAAACCATCATAAAAAATGAACCATAATTTTTTTGCATGATCTATTTCAGAAAACACATGTATACAAGAAGACCCTTCAAGCCTTGATTTATCCAATTTCCAGTACAACTCCACATCACTTTGTTGTGTGGACAGCTACCTCACCTACATACTGTTTCGAGTGTGAGGGATTACTGTGGGGTATGGTACGACAAGGGGTCAGATGTACAGAATGTGGGGTCAAATGTCATGAAAAATGTAAAGATTTACTAAATGCTGATTGTCTACAAAGTAAGTTCAGAAAGGTCAATATTGAGGATATTGTGTCGTCACTGTCTAGCATTATAACAGTTGTGGATAATTCAGGTGTTGTTTTCAGTTACGCTATATCACACCAAGAAACAAATAAAAAATAGAGACTTCTTTCACAACAATATATGACAAAAATTCATGATAAAATAACCTTTAAATATTTTGAGGTTTAAGGGTCAGGACTTTCACAGGCACTTGAAAGAGTTATTTACTTCCTCATTAAGTGATTGATAAACATTATCATGTTTCAAAAGCACAAATTCAATTCATCTTACTTGAATTAAAGCAGCAATAGTCAATGGTTTCAATAGAAAAACCTCATAAACATCGGAAGAAAATTAAAGAAAACTTGAAACCTTGAACTGATGTAACCAATCAAAAATCCAATATAGTCACCACACAACAAACAATATTAAACATTGGGCCTTATATAGAAAAAGTAATTGCATTTTCATGTAGAACTTTTAATAGATCTAACAAAATATGCAGTTAAGGTATAAGCATAACATGGTCCTTTTTGAAATTAAAAAAAAAATTGACTGATTTTAAATCCAAGATGGCTTCTAAGACTATGGCAAAAATCAGGTATCAGGACAGATTGAAAGGTGATGCATGCTTAATATGTAATGTTTCTGATTTAGAAAAAGAAAATGTATTAGTTATAGAGAAATTGAATATATATTGTAAGGCTCAATTTTATAAAATTAAGTCTTATGTGAAGATTTTTTTTCACCCAAGCTTTTTAATTGATTTTTATATTTTTTGTAATCTCCCTTTATGGTTTTGTTTATGACATGAAATTTTTTATTAATTTTTTTTTCAACAAATATTATAAGCTTTTGCTAAATATTTCTTTGTTTTGCAAAATTGTTGAAATTATTGATGAAAAATCAGCTGCTTCTATCATGTTGTATTTCAGTGTTATAAAGAAGAGTAATATTTGTTATTTTAGGGGCTGCTGAGAAAAGTTCCAAACATGGCGCAGAAGATAAAACACAAAACATCATCAGTGCAATGAAAGATCGCATGAAAATAAGAGAAAGGGTTAAACCAGAAATATTTGAATTGATCAGGTAAAGTATTTAGAATTGATATATACGGCTTTTTTGCGCTTGACAGAATCATGACGAAATATTCATTGCACAGGTTCATAAATGATACGTTTGACCTTTTTATATGATAAGGTTTTGAACGACTTGTAATTAAAACAATATTTATGAAGGTAGTTTTGCTTGAAATTTAAGCATTCAGAGATAGCTGTTTTAAATAATAGCTAGTGAAAAGCCAGTTAAAGTAATGTTTTCTTTTTATAAATGATGATTACATTACAAGGAAAATGGTGATGACTGCATCATTTTCTATGCAAAGGTGTGTTTATCATGATAGAGTTACTTTTGCTCTGTTTTTGTTTTATGCTGAAAATATCGGAAAAGTAGGAAATTGAATTATGAAAAACAACTGTAAACATATTTATTTTTACTGGTTTTTGTGCATTTAACAATTGCAAGGGTACTATTTTTCATGGGTCCTGGTGGTCAAAATAAAAAAAAAAGATTATTTGTTTTACCTTTTGATGACCCATATATAAATTTTTGTCTCTGTTATCAAGCTTTGGTTGTACGAAAAATAGCAAAAATAATTTTATGTCTGTCTCTAAAAAATTGCGAACGAGAACAGCTTTATAATCACATCAGGCTCAATAGTAAATGTCATTTGCTTTCTGTCAAAGAATATAATACTGCATTACACCTGAGTACAGGAAGTTTTCAAAACAGTAAAACAGCAAGTGTATTTTGATAGTCTGTGAGCTTAAGTTAAACATGAGTAAGAACTGGATTGATCATTTGTCAATTATTTTACACACACCCAGGAGTTTTTGACAAAACAAATTCTGTCATTTGCAATAATATATATGGTGTTATACAGCACCTCAATAGCTTGAAAAGTGAAACAAAATCAAATGCATATTATATGTCAAGCTGGAACCCTTGTACAGAAACATGGAAGATATGTTCAATTTTTGCTTTGTAAATTCATATCTGAAATTGTTTTTCAATAGGCAAGTTTTCGGAGTTGACAAAAAATCCCATACAGGTCACATGAAGGCAGTAAAACAAAGTGTACTTGATGGGACATCAAAATGGTCAGCTAAAATTGCTATCACTGGTAAGTCAGAACACCGAGCACATTCAGTGGCACAAGTGTTTGGTTTGTAGTCGTTTTGTTTGTTACATGCACCATATGTTTGTAGAATTATGTAATGACGATTGTTTGAAATGTAATGATCTTTTAATGGGAATTTAATGTATTGATTTGTAAGAACTAAATGGTTTTACAAACATATGGTATATTTTAGTATATAGATTATTTCTATCTTGCACATGCAGCTGTAATTTCTGTCTGTTCTGAAATGTATGGAAAAGCATGGGTGCTATAAACTTTCTTACTTTAGGAGCAAGTTCACTTTATCAAAACAAATAAGACTTTTTTTCCTCGCTCTATAATTTTATGTTCAGTTTACTTTTCATGTAGCATGTATTGTTTTAATTTAAAAACATGGTTGTAAGGAGGTAACATAGTTTTAACATTGGTTTAAAGTGTTACATTGTCTTTATGTCAATCACAAAATAGCAGAATAAATTATAAAATATGATTGTCATAAAAGTTTTCAAGAAAGAACAAAGTCTACATTTTCATGATTTTATTCCTTCTGCAAGAATTTTCCTGATACGATGATGTCACCTT
This sequence comes from Modiolus philippinarum, assembly GCA_002080025.1. Lineage (NCBI taxonomy): Eukaryota > Metazoa > Mollusca > Bivalvia > Mytilida > Modiolidae > Modiolus > Modiolus philippinarum. The sequence goes on from MJUU01041460.1 coordinate 144,762, forward strand.
ACAAAACATGATAGTGGAGTGATAGCACCAAAAGGGAAAATATGTAAGGGGAATTCCGTTGCATACATAATTTTCCTTGTCATGCCTTCCTCTACACTTTAAATTGCCACATTTTATCATTGCTAATTCATGATCAATTGCTTCCATGCAGCTGTTCAGTTACATTTTTTCCTGAAAACTATTGGAAATATTAGGTTAAAAGGAAAAATGTCTAATTTCTTGATAAATTTGAACTTGATTAAAATCTTATCTTGATTTATGGCGTCAAAAATACAATTATAGCTGCATGTGCATGTGATTCATTTCATTGTCATCTATTATTTCTTTCTATCCTCTTCATTTCAGGGTTTACTATAATGTCGAAATAAAGTCCTTCAAGGAACACATAAAACAAGCCAAACAATGTGTTTTAGATGGCACATCTAAATGGTCTGCTAAGGTGGCCATTACAGGTAGAAAAAGAGGCTTATGGTGTGGGGGCTTTGCTTTTTTTGGCAATATTAAATTTGGTCAATTTCATTTTTCATTGACTTTAAATTGATTGTTTTTCTGTTTAGTTTGTATTTTTGTATTTTTTGTAAAAGTGTAAGCATTTTTCAAGATTTTCACTTTTTTTTATTTTGTGTTGCTTATTTTTTGCCTTTTTCCAAATTTTAGTATCCTTATGAATTAATGAGATGTTTTAAAAATTGTTTATTTCAGTAATTGTTCAGCGTGTTTTTAGTTGAAGAAATATTCAATCAGTATAGACTCATACAGTTAGAGACAACATAGATCATTTACCTTTGTTTTATCTTGTTTTCCCATTGTCAATGAAATATGAAAAGTGCTTTCTGCAAAGCTAATTTGGGAATTTTTTTGGCCCCTGAGACTAAAAGTCGGGGGGCATATTGTTTTACCCTTGTCTGTCCGTTCGTCTGTCCGTCCGTCTGTTCTTCCGTCTGGACAAATAAAACAAAACTCTTGATGTTTTTCAGTAACTTTGCAAGCAAATTTCAACAAATTCAAAGGAATCTAACTTACAATGAGTAGATGTACAAACACACATCATTTGGAATTTTCAAAATGGCTGTCGTTTCCGTGGAAACTGAAAAAAGGCATGAAAGTTCAAAGTGTCTTAAATTTGATGAAACTTTACTGGAAGGTTGCCTAGCACCCTTAGAAATAATTTTTGGGCTCAGATTTTTCAAAATGGCCACTGTTGCCATGGGAACTGAAAAAAGGCAGGAAAATTCAAAGTGTCTCAAACTTGATGAAACTTTACTGGAAGGTTGCCTAGCACCCATAGAAATAATTTTTGGGCTTAGAATTTTCAAAGTGGCCACCATTGCCATGGAAACTGAAAAGGTGGGAAAATTAAAAATGCCTCAAATTGTATAAAACTTTACAGAAAGGTTGCCTACCTCCTATAGAAATGATTTAAGGGCTTACCACATGGAAATATGGTTGCTGATGGAAATTTTGAAAGAGAGATAATTCAGCTGTATATTTTTGGAAAAAATGGGAGGTATTTCATCATGCCCATACTTGTACTGTGTCCACAACTGTATTGTGTCCACACACACTTAAAGTTGCACTAACCATATTGATGGTTCAGTAAGCGGGACAATAATTGGTTGCCATTAGGCGACAGCTCTAGTTTTATCTTTATAATGAAGAATATGCTTGTAAAAACTTGACATCTAAAACGAAAAATTTATTTTTGCATTTTGAACTTAATATTCACATCTACACAGCCAAAAACTAGAAAAACTGAGCAGAATTCACAAATATATACTCACTGCTCCCCTATTTGATTCCAGAATAAAAAAATCTCAAATATGAAAAAAAATCAAATCAAATCAAATTTTGAATAGTAGATGCACAATGACAATATTCATTGAAATTCGATGAAAGTTTCAGTGTATTTACTGAGGGTCTAGGAGGAGCTTTTGTCACAAAGTATGTACCTCCATGGCAGACAGACTAATGAATGTACACCATTATCACTAAAGTGGGGGGTATCAATAAAAATGGGGTCTATAGGAGCTTTGTGACCAATACTGAAAAATATGACTGTGGAAGCAATATGAGCATCTGGCATGATTACAAAGCATTTAAAAAGAGTAAGCCAAAAGTTCCCTTAAAATTCCAAATCAGAAATCGGTCAATTTCTTCAGCTTTGGTAGGTGCCCTGAAACCTTAACAAATGGAAAGTGTCTTTGAGTAAAAAATAGATTTCTGCATCTGTCATTTGCATTTATTTGCTGTTTTCTATCTCTTATTGATGATGAAAAAAATTCTGCTGTTCTATTTGGAACCCATTTGGGAAAAAAATTTTGATGTTGCTACCAAAGTTATCAATTGTTTGAAATTTTGAAATCTCAGGATATTGATGCTCAGAGCATACATGTATTTTTAACTAATAAAAAAATTACAACAAAATAAGTCACTGATATGACAGCAGTATAATTAGAATTATCATCAGTCAACATCTATCTGTCAAAGATCCATCTTCATTCTGTCAATTTGTCTTCATTTACTGTTTCTAACATAGCCATAATTTCATTTAATTGGTTGAATGTATTCTTCAGGTTTGGTTCAAATATTCATGTATTTAATATATAGTTTACAGTTTTTGCACGAAATATTGTCATATCAGCACTTTTTACTATAGAAATGAAAGCTTCTTTATTTTTCCATTAACTTACAAAATAAATATAATTTATGAGAACCAGTTTGATATTACATATTACTGGGAGTCTCAATGGTGTCCCTTACCTAAAATATCACCTTCCAATTTCACTGACAGAAAAATATTTTACAAAGATTCTTTTAGATGTTGTTTTTTCCAACTGCACATGCTTAATTTTCAGGGATGCCCTCTATACACTGGATTTTCTTTCCTGTTTTCAGGTACACTTTTTCGCCTAGATCCAGCTTCCTGCTTACTTGTAAAGGCCAATCCCTCTTGAAACATGTACCCCATTGAGACCCACTTTCCAGTATGCCTACAAATGATAAATTTGATGATTACAGTGTGATTTTATTAGAAAGATATACTTTTGACCTTTTCCTTGCTCTTATATTTTACAGGGTTGTGTTTTAGTCCTTGTTTTACATTTTATTAACATTCCTTTTCCTTTTCAGTTTTATTTTTCTACAATCACCTTTTCTGTCTGTTTATATAACTGTTGGTTATTGTACTGATTACTTCTGTTACTTTTTTCTCAGCTTTTACTAAAGGTATCAATTTAATTCAAACATGATACATAGAGACATTACTATTTGTATGATGAGATATGAGACCTGGTATTGTCACTAATGTTAGACCTGTACTTTCTGTTTGACAAGGTGTGGAGTAACTTCCTGTTTAATCAAATGTGGACTTAGTTATAAATTGAAATGTAGCATGAATTTCTAACACAGTTTCCTCAGCTCCAATGTGAAGGATTGATTTCTAGCTTTTTATAAAAAAAAGTAAAATCAATTTAAGGTGTAACATCTAATCATTTACTTTTTGTAAATCTGTATCATTTTGTGCATTATGTGTAAATATAGATTACATGTGTATATGTATAGTCAACAGTTCTAAGAATATTGTATCTAAACTAAATGAGATAGATGCATATCCAAGACAAATATTTTTTTTGAATAATGAACAAATGCATTTTAGAAATTGAATAAACAATTTTATTTTTGTTTTAAAACAGAAAGTTTAAAGCATAAACGGTTGGTAGATATTATTCATTAATTCCTGAAAAGTAATGTTAATTATAGGAATGATCAGTTCAGACTTGCATTAAAAATAAATTGAAAATGTCTCAAAAAAGTTTTCATATTGGCTTTCAACAAATGACTGCAAACTTTACAAACTGTTCAGCTTAAACATTATTATACTTATACATATGTGTTTTATTTTTCATTTTAGTTTGAAACATCTAAAAAATTTCTTGTGACCCTTGCTAATTTTCTACATCATCTCAAAATCTCATGCAAACATTTCATGTTTTCTTAGCCATCTCAAAATAGGTTTCTCATTATCATTTCCTGCAGTATATTCAGATTTCTAAGTAATCCCTTCAACAAAATTTTCTTTGGTTTTCAGTTTTAACACATGATTTTTGAATTACAGTGAAATGTGCACAAGGGTTGATTGGAAAAGACAAAACAGGTACCAGTGATCCTTATGTAACAGTCCAAGTAGGAAAAGTGAAGAAACGGACAAAAACTGTGCCACAAGATCTGAATCCAATTTGGAATGAAAAATTTTACTTGTAAGTTAATGTATTCCTTAAATTTGACACAGAAATGAGAAACATTGGTGGATTATCTCCCTGTCCCAAGTTACATATGAGGCAGTATAGATCCACAACAATAGTAACTATTGTTCAACAATAGCAAGATCCAACTCACTATTGTACCAGAAGATTATATGAATCTTAACACTGGTGAAAAGGCAAGATCAAGAAATCTCAGACACCCAAGGGTATGATTTCAATATTTCTCTGACGAGGCTTGCCGAGTCAGAGAACCATTAAAATCTTACCCGAGGGTGTCTGAAATTTCTAAATCTTGCATTTTCAATGTGTTTGATTAATTTTCTCAATTTTGTTCATAAAAACGTCTTTCGGTGCCATCATGTTGTCCTTTCCATCCGCCATTACTTAGTGACTCACCATGACACCAATGACATCATATTATGCACGAGACTGTCTCACATGGGGTGGTGTGAGACAGAAAAATCTCACACCGCTAAAAATAGGAACTGACTTGTCTCAAAAGTGAGAATACGCAATGTTATTGTTAGCTGAGCATGTCAATAGTACACTTGAAACTTGTCGAACTTTAGTTAAAGTGTGACATCAAAGACTGATATTTCAATCGATTTCATTGGTCAATCCCTATTCTGATCTGGATTTCCCTTGTGTGGACCAAAATTGACAAAACTATAGTTGTAGATCAAACTGCCTCTATTTATGATCAAAGGGGAGATAAATTTTATTTCAAAATGCTAATAAAATTATCTCCCCTTTGACCATATATAACTAATTTGGTACAGGGAAATAATACACAAAATGTTTCTCATTCTCATCTTATTTCTTTTTTTAGCTCACCTGGCCTAAAAGGCCATGTGAGCTTTTCCATCACTTTACGTCCATCGTCCGTCCGTCCGTCCGTCCATCTGTCAACAATTTCAAAAATCTTCTCCTCTGGAACTGCTGAGCCAATTGTAACCAAACTTGGCCTGAAGCATCACCAGGGTATGCAGTTTCAAAATTGTGTTCAATTAGTCCGTATACCAAACAACATGGCTGCTGTTACTAAAAATAGAACATAGGGGTAAATTGCTGTTTTTTGCAAATAACTCAAAAACCGTTACAGATATCAAAAATCTGACATGGAGTAAAAGTGATCAGCATAGCAAGATCTACCTGCTCTGGAAGTTTGAAGAAAATCCGGAAACCTGTCTTTGAGTTATTGCCCTTTTTCCATAAAATTTTCAAACTTTGTGCATTTTTTATTTTTTATTTCAAAAAATGTAATAGATAGAGGTCAAGTTTATATTGCAAAAAGGTTCAGCATGGCAATTTTGAAGAAAATCCATAAACCCTTGTAGGAGTTATTGCCCTTTTTTACCGAATTTTTGAAATTTTCGTATTTTCATCTTTTATTTCCAAAACTATAGAAGATGAAGGCTAAGTGTAAATTGATGAAATGTTTGCCATAATGTGGCGACTTCAAAACTGATGTTGAAAATTGTTCCAAAAAAGGCGGGAAAAATCAACATTGTCCGATTTCAATGGAATTTGGTTTCCAAATTGATCTTGATGTTGTAACTTCAAAACTGATGTTAAAAAATTGTTCGTTGACCGCCATCTTTAAAATGGCCGCCAAAAAAGGCGGGAAAATTCAACATTGTCCGATTTCAATGAAATTTGATTTCCAAGTAGATATTGATGTTGCGACTTCAAAACCGATGTTGAAAATTGTTTGTTGACCGCCATTTTCAAAATGGCCACCAAAAAGGCGGGAAAATTCAACATTGTCCGATTTCAATAACATTTGGTTTCCAAATTGGTCTTGATGTCGTAACTTCAAAATTGATGTTAAAAAATTGTTCGTTGACCGACATCTTTAAAATGGCCGCCAAAAAAGGCGGGAAAATTCAACATTGTCTGATTTCAAGGAAATTTGATTTCCAAGTAGATATTGATGTTGCGACTTCAAAACCGATGTTGAAAATTGTTTGTTGACTGCCATTTACAAAATGACATCTCGACTTCAAAACTGGTGTCGAAAGTGGTCCTTAGCAAGAACATTTTTTGTCAAAAAAGCCCAACAAAGAAATATAGTTAAACATGATCAGACTTTAAAAACAGTTCAAGATATTGGAGGTGTTTGAGCTACGAAAGTTTGAGAAACTGAAGATCAACTGTATAACTTTCAATGTTACCTTGATTGTGGCAACTGAAAGCCAGGTGAGCAATACAGGCTCCTGGGAGCCTCTGGTTTTTTTTAGCTTACCTGGCTATGCCAGGGTGAGCTTTTGCCATCACTTTGCGTCTGGCGTCCGTCCTCCGTCTGTCCAGCTTGAACTTTTCATTCAAAGATCTCCACTGAAACCACTGGGCCAATTGGATCCAAATTTGGTCACAATAGTCCTTGGGTGGTCCCCTTTAAAAAGGGTATCCTGCAGGTCTGTACTTCATCTAAGATGCCCGCCAGTGGGGAACATAGTTTAAACATTGGACCCTATGGAAAAGACATTCAAAGATCTTCTTCTCAGAAACTACCAGTCCAGTTATAACCAAACTTAGTCACAATGGTCCTTAGATGGTTCCTTCCAAAAAAGGTATCAGGCAGGTTCATACCTAATCCAAGATGGCGGCCAGCGGGGAACATAGTTTTAACATTGGACCCTATGGAAAAGACATTCAAAGATCTTCTTCTCAGAACTTACTAGTCAAATTATAACCAAACTTAGTCACAATGGTCCTTAGATGGTTCCTTCCAAAAAAGTATCAGGCAGGTCCGTACCTAATCCAAGATGGCGGCCAGCTGGGAACATAGTTTTAACATTGGACCCTATGGAAAAGACATTCAAAGATCTTCTTCTCCGAAAGTACATTCCAATTATAACCAAACTTAGTCACAATGGTCCTTAGATGGTCCCTTCCAGAAAAAGGTATCCGGCAGGTCTGTAACTTATCCAAGATTGCCGCCAGCGGGGAACATAGTTTTAACATTGGACCCTATGGGAAAGACATTCAAAGATCTTCATCTCAGAAACTACCAGTCCAATTATAACCAAACTTAGTCACAATGGTCCTTAGATGGTCCCTTCCAAAAAAGGTATCCGGCAGGTCTGTACTTCATCCAAGATGGATGCAGCCGGGAACATAGTTTTAACATTGGACCCTATGGAAAAGGCATTCAAAGATCTTCTCAGAAATCACCAGTCCAATTATAATCAAACTTAGTCACTATGGTCCTTAGATGGTCCTTTCCAAAAAAGGTATCCGACAGGTCCGTACCTAATCCAAGATGGCCCCCAGCGGGGAACTTAGTTTTAACATTGGACCCTATGGGAAAGACATTCAAAGATCTTCTTCTCAGAAACTACCTGTCCAATTATATCAAACTTAGTCACAATGGTCCTTAGATAGTCCCTTCCAAAAAAGGTATCCGGCAGGTTGGTACCTCATCCAAGATGGCGGCCAGCCGGGAACATAGTTTTAATATTGGACCCTATGGAAAATACATTCAAAGATCTTCTTCTCAGAAACTACTAGTCCAAATAAAACTAAACTAAGCCACAATGGTCCTTAGATGGTCCCTTCCATAAAAGGTATCTTGCAGGTCTGTACCTCATCCAAGATGGTAGCCAGCAGGGAACATATTGGACCCTATGGAAAATACATTTCAAAGATCTTCTCAGAAACTACTAGTCCAATTTAAACTAAACTAAGCCACAATGGTCCTTACATGGTCCCATCCAAAAAAAAGGTATCTGACAGGTATGTACCTCATCCAAGATGGCCGCCAGTGGGAACATAGTTTTAACATTGGACCCTATGGAATATACATTCAAAGATCTTCTCAGAAACTACTTGTCCAATAGACGAATTTCATATTTACTGGATGACTGCTAATTTAGCATGTTTTTCAAAGGGACGTCACTCGCTAACACCCGTCATTCTGGTTTTCGGTCTCATTAGGGAAAGGACGGGCAGTAAATATTTTCTTTGGCAACGGTTACGATTTTCACTGTGGTAAGTACCCGAATAGCTTGAAACAATTTATTTAAAGACAATCGAGATATTACTCCTAGTCCATTGATAGATACCGATGTATTCAAAATCTACTGCTGTCCCTTATTACAATGGAACCATAAACCTGACTGTCGGGTGAGTAGGTTACTTCCCTTTGTGAAAAACGTTATAAAAACGGAGCCAAAGTCGGGATAAGAAATAAACATGAAAGTGGTCTATTAGACCCAAACTAAGCCACAATGGTCCTTAGGTGGTCCCATCCAAAAAAATGTATCTGGTAGGTCCCTACCTCATCCAAGATGGCCACCATCTGGAACATAGTTTTTACATTGGCCCTATTGATTTTAAGGGGAACCTCTGCCCAAATTTTTGAATTTTTATTTGAAATGTGGTCTGAATGTTTTAATTTCAGCAACATGTATTACTTTGATTATAAGGGGAACCCCTGCCCAAATTTTTTTTATGCCCCCGCCATTAGGCGACGGGGGCATTAAGTTTTACCCTTGTCCGTACGTCTGTACGTCCGTCCGTACGTACGTACGAAAATTTTCGTTAAGGATTTCTCAGCTTGTGTATGCAGTAATGATTTGATATTTGGTCTGAAGCTTTATTATGATGAGTTGTACTGTATCTCTCCTTTCCAAGTCCGTAACTCATCTACTTCCTGTTTGACGACAACTTTGAATTTTTCCCAGTGTAGCCATATTTTGAAATTTTTCGTCAAGGATTTCTCAGCTTTTGTATGTAGTAATGATTTGATATTTGGTCTAAAGCTTTTGTATGATGAGTTGTACCGTGTCTCCCCTTTTCAAGTCCGTAACTCATCTACTTCCTGTTTGACGACAACTTTGAGTTTTTCCCATTATAGCCATATATTGAAATTTTTCGTCGAGGATTTCTCAGATTGTGTATGCAGTAATGATTTGATATTTGGTCTGATATTTTAGCATGATGAGTTGTACAGTGTCTTGCCTTTCCAAGTCCGTAACTCATCTACTTCCTGTTTGACTACAACTTTGAATTTTTCCCAGTGTAGCCATATATTGAAATTTTTCGTCAAGGATTTCTCAGCTTGTGTATGCAGTAATGATTTGATATTTGGTCTGAAGCTTAAGTATGATGAGTTGTACCGTGTCTCCCCTTTCAAAGTCTGTTACTCATCTACTTCCTGTTTGACGACAACTTTGAATTTTTCCCATTATAGCCATATATTGAAATTTTTTGTCAAGGATTTCTCAGCTTGTGTATGCAGTAATGATTTGATATTTGGTCTGAAGCTTAAGTATGATGAGTTGTACCTTGTCTCCCCTTTTCAAGTCCGTAACTCATCTACTTCCTGTTTGACGACAACTTTGATTTTTGGATTAGTGTCTATCCAAAGGATAGAATTCTATCCTATGTTACGACCCGGGTGACCAACCTCACGCAATCAGAATTTAGTGATCATACCCATGCTAAAAGAATCCTTTTCAGGAAACCTCGTACACATCTTTCTGATCTCATAAAAAACCCTGACACTCAATAGTCTATTTTCATTGAACATTAATTTGATTGCCCGACTTTTCAACACTTAAATGGTGCCCGAATTCGTTAATTAATCACCGAATGAATTTCCCATTCATAAAATTTTGTGTGTAGATGTATGAATATGGAAGACCGATTTTGTATGAATGGCGTAAACGTACTTCCCTGAACCATAAATGAAACGATGTGGCTGTTTTGAAATAAATAATAAAAGAACAACGCATTGGAAATAAAAAATCAAATTCAGTAGCCGTCGAGAACAACAGTCCATTATTTACAATCTACGGAAGGCGTAATGTTTGTTTACATTTCTAATTATCAATGAATGGAAAAGTA
>MJUU01041460.1:154882-166838 GCA_002080025.1 Modiolus philippinarum
AATTTTGAAGAAAATCCATAAACCCTTGTAGGAGTTATTGCCCTTTTTTACCGAATTTTTTAAATTTTCGTATTTTTCATCTTTTATTTCCAAAACTATAGAAGATGAAGGCTAAGTGTAAATTGACGAAATGTTTGCCATAATGTGGCGACTTCAAAACTGATGTTGAAAATTGTTCCTTGACCGCCATTTTCAAAATGGCCACCAAAAAAGGCAGGAAAAATCAACATTGTCCGATTTCAATGACATTTGGTTTCCAAATTGGTCTTGATGTCGTAACCTGAAAATTGATGTTAAAAAATTGTTCGTTGACCGCCATCTTTAAAATGGCTGCCAAAAAAGGCGGGAAAATTCAACATTGTCCGATTTCAAGGAAATTTGATTTCCAAGTAGATATTGATGTTGCGACTTCAAAACCGATGTTGAAAATTGTTTGTTGACTGCCATATACAAAATGACATCTCGACTTCAAAACTGGTGTTGAAAGTGGTCCTTAGCAAGAACATTTTTTGTCAAAAAAGCCCAACAAAGAAATATAGTAAAACATGATCAGACTTTAAAAACAGTTCAAGATATTGGAGGTGTTTGAGCTACTAAAGTTTGAGAAACTGAAGATCAACTGTATAACTTTCAATGTTACCTTGATTGTGGCAACTGAAGCCAGGTGAGCGATACAGGCTCCTGGGAGCCTCTGTTTTTTTTTAGCTTATCTGGCTATGCCAGGGTGAGCTTTTGCCATCACTTTGCATCTGGGGCCCGTCCTCCGTCTGTCCAGCGTAAACTTTTCATTCAAAGATCTCCACTGAAACCACTGGGCCAATTGGAACCAAATTTGGTCACAATAGTCAAAAAAGGGTATCCTGCAGGTCCGTACCTCATCCAAGATGCCCATAGTTTTAACATTGGACCCTATGGTAAAGTCATTCAAAGATCTTCTTCTCAGAAACTACTAGTCCAATTATAACCAAACTTAGTCAAAATGGTCCTTAGATGGTTCCTTCCAAAAAGTATCAGGCAGGTCCGTACCTAATCCAAGATGGCAGCCAGCTTGGAACATAGTTTTAACATTGGACCCTATGGAAAAAGCATTCAAAGATCTTCTTCTCCGAAACTACATTCCAATTATAACCTAACTTAGTCACAATGGACCCTATGGGAAAGACATTCAAAGATCTTCATCTCAGAAACTACCAGTCCAATTATAACCAAACTTAGTCACAATGGTCCTTTGATGGTCCCTTCCAAAAAAGGTATCCGGCAGGTCTGTACTTCATCCAAGATGGCTGCCAGCCGGGAACATAGTTTTAACATTGGACCCTATGGAAAAGGCATTCAAAGATCTTCTCAGAAATCACTAGTCCAATTATAATCAAACTTAGTCACTATGGTCCTTAGATGGTCCTTTCCAAAAAAGGTATCCAACAGGTCCGTACCTAATCCAAGATGGCCCCCAGCAGGGAACTTAGTTTTAACATTGGACCCTATGGGAAAGACATTCAAAGATCTTCTTCTCAGAAACTACTAGTCCAATTAAAACTTAACTAAGCCACAATGGTCCTTAGATGGTCCCTTCTATAAAAGGTATCTTGCAGGTCTGTACCTCATCCAAGATGGTAGCCAGCAGGGAACATAGTTTTAACATTGGACCCTATGGAAAATACATTTCAAAGATCTTCTCAGAAACTACTAGTCCAATTTAAACTAAACTAAGCCACAATTGTCCTTAGATGGTCCCATCCAAAAAAAAAAGGTATCAGGCAGGTCCGTACCCAATCCAAGATGGCCGCCAGTGGGAACATAGTTTTAACATTGGACCCTATGGAATATGCATTCAAAGATCTTCTTCTCAGAAACTACTAGTCCAATTAGACCCAAACTAAGCCACATTGGTCCTTAGGTGGTCTCATCCAAAAAAATGTATCTGGTAGGTCCGTACCTCATCCAAGATGGCCACCATCTGGAACATAGTTTTTACATTGGCCCTATTGATTTTAAGGGGAACCTCTGCCCAAATTTTTGAATTTTTATTTGAAATGTGGTCTGAATGTTTTAATTTCAGCAACATGTATTACTTTGATTGTAAGGGGAACCCCTGCCCAAATTTTTTTATGCCCCCGCCGTTAGGCGACGGGGGCATTAAGTTTTACCCTTGTCCGTACGTCTGTACGTCCGTCTGTACGTACGTCCGAAAATTTTCGTCAAGGATTTCTCAGCTTGTGTATGCAGTAATTATTTGATATTTGGTCTGAAGCTTTAGTATGATGAGTTGTACCGTGTCTTTCCTTTCCAAGTCCGTAACTCATCTACTTCCTGTTTGACGACAACTTTGAATTTTTCCCAGTGTAGCCATATTTTGAAATTTTTCGTCAAGGATTTCTCAGCTTTTGTGTGTAGTGATGATTTGATATTTGGTCTAAAGCTTTTGTATGCGAGTTGTACCGTGTCTCATCTATTCAAGTCCGTAACTCATCTACTTCCTGTTTGACGACAACTTTGATTTTTTCCCATTATAGCCATATATTGAAATTTTTCGTCGAGGATTTCTCAGCTTGTGTATGCAGTAATGATTTGATATTTGGTCTGATGTTTTAGTATGATGAGTTGTACAGTGTCTTGCCTTTCCAAGTCCATAACTCATCTACTTCCTGTTTGACTACAACTTTGAATTTTTCCCAGTATAGCCATATATTGAAATTTTTCGTCAAGGATTTCTCAGCTTGTGTATGCAGTAATGATTTGATATTTGGTCTGAAGCTTAAGTATAATGAGTTGTACCGTGTCTCCCCTTTTCAAGTCCGTAACTCATCTACTTCCTGTTTGACGACAACTTTGATTTTTTGCCATTATAGCCATATATTGAAATTTTTCGTCAAGGATTTATCAGCTTGTGTATGCAGTAATGATTTAATATTTGGTCTGAAGCTTAAGTATGATGAGTTGTACCGTGTCTCCCCTTTCCAAGTCTGTAACTCATCTACTTCCTGTTTGACAGCAACTTTGAATTTTCCCATTATAGTCATATATTGAAATTTTTCGTCAAGGATTTCTCAGCTTGTTTATGTAGTAATGATTTGATCTTTGGTCTGAAGCTTTAGTATGATGAGTTGTACTGTGTCTCCCCTTTTCAAGTCAGTAACTCATCTACTTCCTGTTTGACGACAACTTTGATTTTTTCCCATTATAGCCATATATTGAAATTTTTCTTCAAGAATTTCTCAGCTTGTGTATGCAGGAATGATTTGATATTTGGTATGATGAGTTGTACCGTGTCTCCCCTTTTCAGATACGTCACTCATGTACTTTCTGTTTGCCGATATCTGTATGGCAGGGGCATCCGTTTCCCATGGACACATTTTCTTTTATTCATTTGAATGGTGTTCTGTTAGGGGTTGTAATGGATGGTGGAGCTTTCTGTTGCCATGGAAACCAAACAAGAATACTGTAATTTTAGAAAAAAAAAGTATTCTGCTAAATTTTATGTTTCGTTTTTCCTATTGGAAATGCCTTTTATCTATGTCAGCCATGGTCCAGGTGAGCGATACAGGCTCTTGAGAGCCTCTTGTTCTTATGATAAAGATATTAAAAGTAATATAAGTATGTTTTTTTTTGGTTGAGACGTATTATTGTAAAAGTGCAATCATTCTTTAAGTTTCTATTTTCTTAGACTTCATGTTGACTTAAATCAAGGAATTCTAAATCTAACTAAGTACCAATTTTTACTCAACTTAAAATATAAATGCCATAAACCAGGATTTCGGAAATCAACTAAGCAATGATTTTTCATAAAACCATGAAAGTTGAAAGCATGAATCTCATTGTAATTCTGTATCTATTTTGATTATTGATTGTTATTTCAGTGAGTGCCATAATTCTTCAGACAGGATAAAAGTCAGAGTATGGTATGTCTTAAGGATAGAGTATCTAGAATTCAAATATTTTTATGCTTCTTCAGTTACTGTATTTTTGTCATATGAAGATTTGCTTATGAAAAAAAATGATATTTTATCTAAAGGAAGAGTGATATTTGTAAGTAAATAAGATATAAACAATATCCTTCAACACTTAGCACAAACTACAGTACAAGCTGTTTTGAAACCCTATCATTGAAATATGAAATTTAAGGCATGGTTTATGAACAAAATACCAAAAATTTACACAAAATTTATCCATGAATATAGTTAAGTATCAATCTACCTTTGAATGTTGTAAATTATAGGGATGAGGACAACGATCTCAAATCAAAGTTACGTCAGAAATTGACAAGAGAATCTGACGATTTTCTTGGACAAACCATAATAGAAGTGAGAACTTTGAGTGGTGAAATGGATGTGTGGTATAATCTTGGTAAGTATGGGATACAGAAAATGTACCAAGCTATAGTTTGTAGTGGCTTGTTTCAATCTTAAGCAAGGAACTATGTTAAAATTTGTTGTGTGCCAGTTTCACAGAAAGAAAAAAAGTTGGATTGAATATATTTTTCATGCATTTTTAAAATATTTTGATTAAAGACCAAAGCTTGCAAAGGACCAATACTTGCCATTACCTTCAATAATCATATCAGAAAACAGTCTCATTTTAATGGGGAACATTAATTAACTGTTACTTTTCCCTATATTTTTTTTCAAATTCAGGTTTTTGTCGAGCCTTCGACGATAGTTGAAAAAAGCGAGACTTAGGTATGGTGGTTTTGGCGGAAATAAGTTTTTTCTTGGGTCTGTTTAACATCAACCACCTGTGCTAGCCTATTGATATTTGGTATGCAGTTGTATTAGCATCGTTACAGATCAGTTTCATTGGTGTTTTATGTCTATGCCCCCACAGTCATGGTCCACTGACTTTGAAATTTTGAATGGTTTTTTTCAAAATGTGTAAGTTTTTAGCTCACCTGACCCAAAGGGTCAGTGTGAGCTATTGCTATCACTTTGCGTCTGTCGTCCGTCGTCTGTCATCTGGCGTTAACTTTTCACATTTTCATTTTCTTCTCTGAAACTGCTGAAGGAAATTCAACCAAACTTTACAGGAATAATGTATGGAAGGTCCTTCACAAAGATTGCACATTTCGTTCCGATTCTAAAAAGACATGGCCGCCAGCAGGGAATATAGTTTAACATTTGCTCTATGGGAAATTCACATTTTTATCTTCTCCTCTGAAACCGCTGAAACAAATTTAATCAAACTTTACCGGAATGATGTATGGAAGGTCCTTCACAAAGCTTGCACATTTCGTTCCGACTCGATAAAAAACATGGCCGCCAGTGCGGATCTTAGTTTTAACATTGGACCCTATAGGAAAAGCATCATTTTCAACATCTGCTCTGAATCTATTGAAGCAAATTTTACTAAACTGTACTGAAATGATTTATGAAAGGTCATTTACAAAGATTGCACATTTCATTCCGATTTGACAAAAAACATGGCCACCAGCACAGGACATAGTTTAACATTGGCCCTACGAGAAATTCACATTTTCATCTTCTCCTCTGAAACCACTGAAGCAAATTCAACCAAACTTTACCGGAATGATGTATGGAAGGTCCTTCTCAATGATTGCATATTTCATTCTGATTCAAACATGGCCGCCAGTGCAGATCTTAGTTTTAACATTGGACCCTATGGGAAAAACATTATTTTCAACATCTGCTCTGAAACTGTTGAAGCAAATTTAATTAAACTTTACTGAATTGATGTATGGAATGTCCTTCACAAAGATTGCACATTTCGTGATGATTTGATAAAAAACATGGCCGCCAGCGCAGATCTTAGTTTTAACATTGGACTCTATTGGAAAAACATCATTTTCAACATCTGCTCTTATTTAAGCAAATTTAACTAAACTGTACTGAAATGGTGAAAGGAAGGTCCTTTACAAATATGCTAATTTTATTCAGATTCGACAAAAGAAAAGGCTCCAAGCACAGAACTTCATTTTAAATGATACACCTATAAGAAAACATCTTTGACGTCATATGCACTGAAACTATTGAAGCAAATTCAGCCAAGCTAAGATTGCTTTGATTGATTTGTTTTGATCTGATAAAAAGCAAGACCACCAGCACAGAACATATTTTAACACAGGATCCTATAGGATAAACATCAGTTTCATCCCCTGCTGTAAGCATTTTGTCAAGTGAGCGATTCGGGCTCAGTTTCTGAGCCTCTAGTTTCTTGTGTCTTAAGCATCAACTTCTCATAGCTGCCCAATGATGTATGGTATACGGTTACATTAGCATCATTCCAGATCAATTTCAGTGGCGTTTTAAGTCTATGCACCCGCAGTCATGCTCCACTGACTTTGAAATTTTGCACTGTATCAATGTTTAAGTTTTTTCATCAGTCCACTTAGTATCAACCAGTCATAGTATCCCATTGATATTTGGTATGCAGTTGCATTATCATGAATGAGATCAGTTTCAGTGTTGTTTTATGTCTATTACCCAGCAGTCAGTTCCACTGACTTTGAAATTTTGCAGCCACTCAATATTTGACATGCAGTTGCATCCTGAGGATTATACACATTCAGATGGTGGCCTCGACCCCTCTATCATGCAGCATGATTCATGTTTGAACAATCATATGAAGATTTTAGCAAGCAGATAGTGCATACAAATTAAGACCTACATTTTGTTATCATGGCTGCTGCTGGAGATCAATGTGCAGATTCATGCGATGCATGGGTAAGGCAAGACATATTCTGTGTCAACAGTTTATTTAATTTGATCATATACATGTATGTGGTGAAAATACACAATGGCAAAAACAGTACTTGGCAATATCTGGTTGATGACTAGAAAATTTCAGTTATTTTTATTTTTCATGTGAACTTTTAAAGAAACTGGCACCAACAAAAATAGAATATTCACTTGTATTTTCCCTAATATTACTTGATGATAAATGTTTTTATCCTGTGTATTTACAGGGATGAAGATGACGACATTAAATCAAAGCTGAGACAAAAATTTACACGAGAATCTGATGACTTTTTGGGTCAAACAATTATTGATGTGACCACTTTAAGTGGAGAAATGGATGTATGGTATAATTTAGGTCAGTCAGCCCTGCACAATGCTACGATTGTCGTGTAAGAGTGTGATTGTTTCAAACATATAATTCTCTTTCCCGTATTCTACACACTTCACCAAGATTCTATGTATAAATGTACTGATCACCTCTCACTAACAACAGTTCTTGGTGTTTATCTAATATAACTTAATTTTTATAGTATGGGATATGTAGTCTCTAATTTTATAAGAAGAATTACCAATTTTTTATTTTTAATTAACAAGATCTTTAGATGTAGATTTTAATATTAGAATAATTTTATATTTTCTAAAATAGTTTTTTTTAAATCATATTTTCTGTTTGAAGTTAATTTTAGTTATATTTTGAATACAAATTAGTTGCACTTATTTTAGCAGCTATTCAAAATTTGCTAATGAAAAATGTGCATTTTATTTTATTTTCAAATATTTAAGAAAACCATTATAGGAGCATGTTTTCTCATTTATTTCTCTATCTTAACTTTACTAAAAGAAATTTCGATTTATTGAAATAGTAAGGCATTAAGATTTGATGACAAAAATATCAAAATTCACCCCAGCAACATTTTGTAGGTTAGAATATCACTACTGGATGAGAAGAACGTAGATACATGTATTTCCTGTTTCTTTCATCTATCTTGTTTGCTGTGAATCTCTTTGTAACGTGAAATGTTTGACATGCTTTACAAATATTTATTACTCAAATTATTTCACATGAATAGTCATGGTTCATTTATATCGGGAGTTTTCATTTTAAACTTACCAAACCGTCAGAGAAAATTAGGCCCTGTCCAATCCAGTAAATGAATTTGGGTAATACTTGGTTCTCTAAAGAAAAAAAGTTCTTATTTTTCTGCTTATTAATTAAAAATATACTTGCAGCTTCCCATGCAATTAAGTCTATTCGCAAACCGACGTATTATAAAAAAAAAAAGCCACTTGGAGTTCTCTTATTTTCTTGAAAGAAAAACTCCCAGTAGGAAAGAATTTGCATGTCACATAATCTCTGAATGTATGTAACTTTTTTTGTAGTAGATCATATATTGAAACTTTTTAAGTTTATTTAATATTGAAATTTTGAACAAATACTTTATATTTCATTTAATATTTAATTTGCATGTAATGCATTGTGAAGACTGTCTGTCTTAGATTTAACATACATCTAATTAATCAATTAATATTTTCATTAATTATACTTTTGTTTCAGCTTTGATGATAATTGTAGTCTCATTTTGTAATATGTTTTTATATATTTTGTAGAATTTTAGAAGTAAGAACTAAAAGAAATTATTTTTCTTTGTTATTTATTCTGATTTGTGGAAATTTATATTTCTTTTCAATTTTGTTCATTTATGGACATATATACTGTATTACTCGGAATAGCATCCTTAAAAAAAATTAAAAACAGTGATGCTTTTTAAGCAAGAAACAAACTCATGTTCAAAAAGGGGGAGGCCTATTTTTAGACACATTTGATTTTTCTTTAAAAACAATATACAGATCATTGTAAGAACTGACACTGGAATGGAAAAATAATAATGTTGTGTCTTAAAATCTATTGTGGGAACCAAAAATAACATAATAAGATTATTTACAACAGGAAACTCGTACTCACTAGAAATATACACAGATTAATGGAGTCAAAATACAGTCATTTATGGAAAATATATAAAATAAATACAGAATTTACCGTAACAGCCGGGGACAGGGCCCAAAAAGATTTCTAAGAAAAATATTGTTGGGACGCCTATAGAGACCTGAGTCATTTGATACGAGGAAATTAGTCACATACATTGAATTTCATGAATTATAAATCAGCGGGCTAATAAATGTTTCTTGGCCTTTTGGATCTGACTAAAAATAAATATGTTGCTCTACTTTGTAAACCCTAAAGCCTACAAAAAAGTAATAAATAAAGTTAGTACAAAATACAAAAGTAATGGTAAATTTAGATTCTCATGAATGTTTATTTTCTTGATTAGAAACAATAAATTGGAAAGTTCCATATTTAAATTATGAAGAAAAAAAAATTTTTTTTTTATTTATATTTGGTCTATTTTACATTATAAAAAAGTTAATCCAAGTTTATTATTTAAATATATGTTTTGACATTAAATTGAACTTTACAGAGAAAAGAACTGACAAATCAGCTGTTTCTGGTGCTATACGTTTACACATTAGTGTAGAGATTAAAGGAGAGGAGAAAGTGGCTCCTTACCATGTACAATACACATGTCTTCATGAGGTAAGTGTGTGAGAATTACACATTAGTGTTGGGATTAAAGGAGAGGAGAAAGTGGCCCATTACCATGTACAATACACATGTCTTCATGAGGTTAAGTGTTTGAGAATTACACACTAGTGTAGAGATTAAAGGAGAGGAGAAAGTGGCTCCTTACAATGTACAATACAAACGTCTTCATGATGTAAGTGTTTGGGAGATTTAACATTAGTGTAGATATTTAAGGAGGGGAGAAAGTGGCTTCTTACAATGTACAATACACACGTCTTCATGATTCATGATTCATGTTGGGGAGAATTAAACATTAATGTAGGGATTAAAGGAGAGTAGAAAGTGGCCCCTTACCATGTACAATACACATGTCTTCATGAGGTAAGTGTTTGAGAATTACACATTAGTGTAGAGATTTAAGGAGGGGAGAAAGTGGCTTCTTACAATATACAATACACACGTCTTCATGATTCATGATTCATGTTGGGGAGAATTACACATTAATGTAGGGATTAAAGGAGAGTAGAAAGTGGCTCCTTACCATGTACATGTACAATACAAATGTCTTCATGAGGTAAGTGTTTGAGAATTACACATTAGTGTAGAGATTAAAGGAGAGGAGAAAGTGGCTCCTTACCATGTACAGTACAAATGTCTTCATGAGGTAAGTTTTTGAGAATTACACATTAGTGTAGAGATTAAAGGAGAGGAGAAAGTGGCTCCTTACAATGTACAATACAAACGTCTTCATGATGTAAGTGTTGGGGAGAATTAAACATTAGTGTAGATATTTAAGGAGGGGAGAAAGTGGCTTCTTACAATGTACAATACACATGTCTTCATGATTCATGATTCATGTTGGGGAGAATTACACATTAATGTAGGGATTAAAGGAGAGTAGAAAGTGGATCCTTACCATGTACAATACACATGTCTTCATGAGGTAAGTGTTGGTGAGAATTACACATTAGTGTAGGGATTAAAGGATAGGAGAAAGTGGCTCCTTACCATGTACAGTACACATGTCTTCATGAGGTAAGTGTTGGTGAGAATTACACATTAGTGTAGAGATTAAAGGAGAGGAGAAAGAGGCTCCTTGACATGTACAATACACATGTCATCATGATTAAGTGTTGGTGAGAATTACATACATTAGTGTAGAGATTAAAGGAGAGGAGAAAATGGCCCTTACCATGTACAATACAAATGTCTTCATTAGGTAAATGTTGGTGATAATTACACATTAGTGTAGAGATTAAAGGAGAGGAGAAAGTGGCCCCTTACCATGTACAATACACATGTCTTCATGAGGCAAGTGTTTGTGAGAATTACGTACATTAGTGTAGAGATTAAAGGAGAGGAGAAAGTGACCCTTACCATGTACATTATACAAATGTCTTCATGAGGCAAGTGTTTGTGAGAATTATGCATAGGTGTAGAGATTATAGGAAAGGAGAAAGAGGCCCCTTACTATGTACAATACACATGTTTTCATGAGGTTAGTGTTGGTGAGAATTACACATTAGTGTAGGGATTAAAGGAGAGGAGAAAGTGGCTCCTTTCCATGTACAGTACACATGTCTTCATGAGGTAAGTGTTGGTGAGAATTACACATAAGTGTAGATATTAAAGGAGAGGAGAAAGAGGCTCCTTGACATGTACAATACACACGTCATCATGAGGTAAGTATTGGTGAGAATTACATACATTAGTGTAGAGATTAAAGGAGAGGAGAAAATGGCCCTTACCATGTACAATACAAATGTCTTCATTAGGTAAATGTTGGTGATAATTACACATTAGTGTAGAGATTAAAGGAGAGGAGAAAGTGGCCCCTTACCATGTACAATACACATGTCTTCATGAGGCAAGTGTTTGTGAGAATTACCTACATTAGTGTAGAGATTAAAGGAGAGGAGAAAGTGACCCTTACCATGTACAATACAAATGTCTTTATGAGGCAAGTGTTTGTGAGAATTATGCATAGGTGTAGAGATTATAGGAAAGGAGAAAGAGGCCCCTTACTATGTACAATACACATGTTTTCATGAGGTAAGTGTTGGTGAGAATTACACATTAGTGTAGGGATTAAAGGAGAGGAGAAAGTGGCTCCTTACCATGTACAATACACATGTCTTCATGAGGCAAGTGTTGGTGAGAATTATGCATAGGTGTAGAGATTATAGGAAAGGAGAAAGAGGCCCCTTACTATGTACAATACACATGTTTTCATGAGGTAAGTGTTGGTGAGAATTACACATAAGTGTAGAGATTAAAGGAGAGGAGAAAGAGGCTCCTTGACATGTACAATACACATGTCTTCATGATTAAGTGTTGGTGAGAATTACATACATTGGTGTAGAGATTAAAGGAGAGGAGCTTACCATGTACAATACACATGTCTTCATGAGGCAAGTGTTTGTGAGAATTACATCCATTAGTGTAGAGATTAAAGGAGAGGAGAAAGTGGTCCCTACCATGTACAATACAAATGTCTTCATTAGTTAAATGTTGGTAGTAATTACACATTAGTGTAGGGATTAAAGGAGAGGAGAAAGTGGCCCCTTACCATGTACAATACACATGTCTTCATGAGGTTAAGTGTTTGAGAATTACACACTAGTGTAGATATTAAAGGAGAGGAGAAAGTGGCCCCTTACCATGTACAATACACATGTCTTCATGA
>MJUU01041460.1:166901-210706 GCA_002080025.1 Modiolus philippinarum
TGTAGATATTAAAGGAGAGGAGAAAGTGGCTCCTTACCATGTACAGTACACATGAAGTTAAGGTTTGTTTAATGTATTTAAAGATAATATCATATGTAAGGGCATTTTCACACAAGAGGAAAAAGACCAGTTCAAACATATCTTCAATAGGGATTGGTCTTGTCCTGAATCATTTCAGATTCAATTTAATCAACCTTTGATGTGCTAAGAATTACTTTTGACATGGAATTATGTAAAACAGTTTCATTTCAAGTTTTGTTTTCCATTTTTCTAGATAACATTGCAGCTTAATGCATTATTGATTTATACTTATCTTATATTAATTGGAGTTTGTCTGAAATCCTGATGGTCAAAACCTAATTGTGATATGTCAACACATTCCAAGTAGTAAAATCTTTGAAAAATCAGTTTACACTCATCCCAGCCATTTTAGTTGTGTTTATGTATCATCCTTTCCTGGATGTTGAATTTTTTATTTTTCAGAATCTTTTCCATTATTTGTGTGAACAATCAGGAGGAGTGGTCAAACTTCCAGAGGCAAAAGGGGTAAGTACTGCAGTAAAGAATTGTGGTATCATTTTACCATCAAATAAATTTGTAGCTGTCCAGTTGCTCTAGATTTCAAGACCATGAAAAAAAATACAGTATGATCGTCTCTTGAATTGAATACAACTTTATTTGTAACCACCCCATTAAAATCTTATGTTGAAAAGTATTAAATTCAAACAGGGGCTATTTTCAGAAAAGTTCCTACTACATGTACAAACATTAGTCATAAATCAAATTATCTTAAAAGTAAAGTTTTTGTTCTGTTCAAAATTGCTGCATAATTAAAATATGTTTCTTTTTAATTTCTATTAAACAGGATGAAGCTTGGAAGGTTTACTTTGATGAACCTGCACAAGAAATTGTAGATGAATTTGCCATGAGATATGGAATAGAATCTATTTATCAGGCCATGACGTAAGTATGATTTGCCATGAGATATGGAATAGAATCTATTTATCAGGCCATGAAGTAAGTAGGCTTTGCCATGAAATATGGAATAGAATCTATTTATCAGGCCATAATGTAAGTAGGATTTGCCATGAGATATGGAATAGAATCTATTGATCAGGCCATGAAGTAAGTACAATTCGCCATGAAAAAGGGAATAGGATGTATTTATCAGGCCATGACATAAGTAGGATTTGCCATGAGATATGGAATAGAATCTGTATATCAGGCCATGACAAAAGTACAGTTGGCCATGATATATAGAATAGAATTTATTTATCAGGCCATGAGATAATAACCATTTAGCATGAGATATAGAATAGACTCTATTTATCAGGCCATGACACATTATAATTACCCAATAGATATGGAAATCAATCTACTGTAATTGTACTTATATTCCCGGGTACTTATTTTCGCGAGGATTCCTTTCTAGCAAAGTTTGGGTGTATTTATTTTCACGGAACTGAGTGCTTACCTTATAACTGTAATGTTAAATTATTACATTCGCGGGTACTTAATTTCGCAGAAAGTTTGTGACCGCGAAAATCGTGAAAATAAGTACACCGCGAAAAATAAGTACAATTACAGTATTTATCAGGCCTTGAGGATAGATGAAATACGAGATCTTGATAGATATTGAATAGTTGAATATTGTCTTGTTACAAATTATCACTGATATATCAACGTTATTTTTTCAGCCATTTTTCATGTCTTTCCACAAAGTATATGTGTCCTGGTGTACCAGCAGTGATGAGCACATTACTTGCCAATATTAATGCTTTCTATGCACACACTACCGCCTCAACTGCTGTATCTGCTAGTGATCGATTTGCTGCTTCCAATTTTGGGGTAAGACATTTTCTTTCTTTCCAAACATTGTTTACTTAGTACTACATTTTGTATATGTTTCATAGGAAGATATTATATCATGATAATTTGTGTGAGAAATCACTTTAACACTTTCCAGGCGGACAATGCCTTTTGGCATCGTGGACCCTGTGGTTACTATTATGTCCTTCACGGTTTCCCATACATTAGAAATTGAAGCTAAGCAGGCATGACAGACAGAAGGGTACTTTAGCTAAACAAATAACCCCAAAAGGGTTGAGAATCTAAAATGCTGGAGTTGCAGGTCCCTATTTAGTACCCATGGAAAGCCAAAAGTCGCAAAAAGTGAGATTTTAGTGAGGGGTGGGCTGTCATGGACCCCAGTACTTCAAGACCTGCAGCAGAAATGTCAAGTTCTTGGCTTTTTTGTTTACAGAAAAAGGTAAAAAAAAATGTGCCAGACACCAAGAAAATTTTTTTATAATTTTTTGGAATTTTTTACACCAATTTGTAAGCAAAAATTGCAAAAATCAGCATTTTTGCCACTAGGGGTCTATCAAACTCTGACTCTCCTGTTATAGATTGAAGACTTTTCATGCCTTTTATGCACAATGGCAAAGAGGACTGGCCACTATATATGTATGTGCAATATAACTTGCCTACAAAAAATGACCAAAATTGCCATTTTCAGCAGGGGTACCTGCACTTCGGTGAACTAACACATGGTAAAGTTAAGCAGATTGAACAGTGCATTTATTGTTGTTCTTCATCTTGAAGTCACCATGAGGCCTTCAACAATGAGCAAACTCTTCAGTTCAAGATGGCCCCTAGCTCCAGTTTGAGAGGAATTCACTTTCAAGATGACGTACAATGCTATGTGCTTGTATTCTTTTCTTAATTTTGTTGTTCATTTTTCCTTTATCAGAATATTATTAAATTCTCTGTTTTCTTTTAAGAGAAGGAAAATTTGTTTTCTTTACAAACTAAGAAAGGCATAAAAAGAGGAAAAAAATCTATGTGAAATATACATAGTTATTTTGTCGCCTGCTGTAAGGAGAGTCGACACATAGGGATTACTACCCATTGTCTTACGTCGTCCTGTGTCGTACTGCGCCGTCTGTCGGTTTTTGTATCTGCAACTCCTTCAAAATGGCTTGTCTGATTCCAACCGATCTTGCAGGATATGTTGTTCACCTGGTGAAGTGGTGCACCTGATCCTTAGAAATTTGGTTTCACAGATTTTAGAGGTTCACTGAGCCAAAATAGCTCATTTATTAATCTTGTTAATTTAAATCCACAACTCCATCATAAATATAAGTCAGATTTCATCCAAACTTGCAGGATATGTTGTTCATCTGATGTTATTGCGCATCTAATGTATAAAATTTTGAATTTATAGATTTTAGAGTTTCACTGAGCCAAAATTGCTCATTTGTTAATTTGGTTTCTTTCAATTAAAGCTACAAGTCATATTCCAACCAAACTTTCAGGATACGTTATTCACCTGATATAATTGTGCACATGATACTTAAAATTTTGATTTTGCAAATTTTAGAGGTTCACTGAGCTAAAATAGCTCATTTGGTTATTTGTTTGTAAATCTGCCACTCCTTCAAAAATGTCTGTCAGATTCCAACCAAACCTTCAATATGTTTTTAACTACATCTGGTTATGCACAGTATACTAAAAATTTTGTTTTACAGATTTTAGAGGTTTGCCAAGCCAACATAGCTCATTTGTTAATTCAGTTTGTTAATCTGAATAATTTCTTTAAAAAAAAAAGAATTCATATTCCAAACAAATTTGCAGAATATGCTTTTCTCTTATCTAGATATGCACCTGATACTTAAGATTTTAAGACAGATTTTAGAGGGTTTAGTGGGCTAAAATTGCTCATCTGTAGTGCAGGCAACACAAGTGTTCGATGGAACACCCATCAATTTTAGTATAACTTATCCTCTCTGCATAGGCGATAGGTAGACAGTAAAATTTACCTGAACTATTCAGCTATTAAAGATTAAGTTTAAATATCCTCTCTATTTTGTGAGACCATCATATTTACATGAACTATTCAGCTTCAATTCAGTTAATGTATCCTCTATAGGTGTAGTCATATTAACCTAAATTTTTCATCTTTGATTAAGTTAAATCATCGTCTCTGTATAAGTAGACAGTCATATCTCTGTATAGGTAGACAGTCATTTTTACCTGAATTATTCAGCTTTAATTTAGGTAACTTATCCTATGTGTACAGGTACCGGTAATATTTACCTGAATTATTCTGCTTTAATTAAGTTAACCTATCCTCTGTGTATAGTTACACAGTCATATTTACCCAAACTATCAGGCTCTGTGTATAGTTACACAGTCATATTTACCCAAACTATCAGGCTTTATTAGATTAACTTATCCTCTCTTTAACTTAAGTTAACTTATACTTTCTATACAGGTAGACAGTCATATTTACCTTATTCAGCTTTAATTAAGTTAACTTATACTCTCTGTATAGCCTTTTCAAAATGTGTTATCTTTTCCTGGATTTGAACTCTTCCCATCAAATGGAGGTACAAACACTCTTCACTTCCGGTTATCACTCGTACGTTTGGCTAACAGTACACAACTTAAACCCTGAATACATTTTAATTCTCACAAAATTAGCACAGTGTCACAGTTAACAATGACCTGGTGATCTAAATATGAACAGTTTTTTTAACTGTGTTCAGGATAACAACACTTGCCATGTTGGGTTGATAACCTTAACTATTTATTTGTATTTAAATGACGAAACGGAAGGGCGGACCAAATGATTTTTTGAAAAGTTGTATAGTTACACAGTCATATTTACCTGAATTATTCAGCTTTGATTAAGTTAATCTACCTCTGTATAATGGTAGACTTTCATTTTTACCTGAACTATTCAGCCTTAGACTTTCTTTACAGGTAGACAGTCATATTTATGTGATCAATTCAACTTTAATTCAGTTTACCTATCCCCTATGTATACATAGACAGTCATTTTTTGCTTGCGGGGACGAATGTCCGGAGAGCTATTGTCATACCCCCGGCTTCGGCGTCGTCAGCAAAAACTTTTAACCTTGCTTGTGAAATGGAGACCTTAAGAGTTGGGATGTAGATATTTAGTGTGTAGCTTCCTTGCAACGAGAGCTTTCTTTTGGCACCATATTTGTAGACATTTTGACCTTGACCTTNAAGGCACAAAAAATAATCCATTCATGTGGCGATACAGTGTCCATTTCATGATCAACTACATCGTTTTATGTGTTTATTGTATTTATTTAATATCTTTTAAGAGATACTTTGCTTTTTTAATCTCAGAGCACTTAAACTGACATTCGAAATTCACGATTCGGTTCATTCATAAAAATTTCCTGTGGCGCGCAGTTTTTATGAATGGATACATAGTAACTTCTAGTTTCGCTGTTGTAACCAGAGTTGTTAACCCTCCCGGTCTCACCGTGAGGCTACCGGTTTCGGCAGCCGGTCTCACGTCTACCGATATGCCTCTGAAAGCTCCCGATATTAAAATTTTCTCTCAAAAATATTTTTCCGTTACACCGGAAGTAAATATTGGCTGTTCTAATCACACCCTGCGAGGTAAACAAAGGCTGTTCCATTCACATCCCGCCTAACGAGATTACGCGAGAACACGAATCAGCAAAATGGCGTCGCCTCCGCGAAAAGGGTAGATACAATTCAAAATTCCAAAATAAATGGATAAAAGAGATGGACTTTTTGAGCAAGAGTGATAAATATATACACGCAGTGTTTCTGTTGTGTGGCATACCCTTTGCCTTAGTGCACGGAGGATGAAATGACGTTGTTCGCCATAGAGAAACAGAGGGACACAAACGTAGTGCTCGACTTCAGACTCAAAATGCTGAAATTCTGTTTACATTATTCACAGTAACTTCGGTGTTTTGTTATTTGTAGCTGAGCACAACCTACCATTCTCAGTAGCTTGCACTGATGAGACATAAGTTGTCGAAATGCCCATATGTAGATAGTAAATTTACAGTGACTTCGTTATTGAGTTATTTAATCATATGCAAAAATAATGAAACTTAAGAACTAGATGACTTGACAGAGGAAGTGACAAAATTGGAATAAGCCACCGAGTGTTACACTTGTACTCGGGCTTGTACTTTGGAATACTTACATGTACGTATACCAACAAAGAGGAGCAAGACAATGAAATGTAAATAAATAGAGTTTTAAATAAATTGCCAACATCCCATATAAAAACCGAAAAGACAACCTAAACCGGGAGGGAAAATTTTGGATTTTAATTCTTGAAAAAATTAAATGTCAAGATTTCTGCAAAACAGGAATAATTACAGAACTTCTGGAATACCCAGGAACCTGCCTTAACAGCATTCCATGCTTTGATTACCTGAACTATTCAGCCTTAATTAAGTTAACTTAGACTTTCTTTACAGGTAGACAGTCATATTTATGTGATCAATTCAACTTTAATTCAGTTTACCTATCCTCTATGTATACATAGACAGTCATTTTTTGCTTGCGGGGACGAATGTTCGGAGAGCTATTGTCATACCCCCGGCGTCGGCGTCGTCAGCAAAAACTTTTAACCTTGCTTGTGAAATGGAGACCTTAAGAGTTGGGATGTAGATATTTAGTGTGTAGCTTCCTTGCAATGAGAGCTTTCTTTTGGCACCATATTTGTAGACATTTTGACCTTGACCTTGCCCTTATGGCAATTTTTAAAAAACTTTAACCTTGCCTCTAGAAGGCAGGCTTTCAGTTGTAGGGTGTTCATATTTGGTATGTGACTTGCTTATGATGAGAGCTTTCTAGCGGTACCATATTTGTAGACATTTTGACCTTGACCTTTCCCTGAGGGCAATTTTTGAAAAACTTTAACCTTGCCTCCAGAAGGTAGGCTTTTGGTGGTAGGGTGTTCATATTTGGTATATGACTTGCTTATGATGAGAGCTTTCTAGTGGTACCTTATTTGTAGACATTTTGACCTTGACCTTTCCCTGAGGGCAATTTTTGTAAAACTTTAACCTTGCCTCTAGAAGGTAAGCTTTTAGTGGTAGGGTGTTTATATTTGGTATCTTACTTCCTTATGATGAGTGCTTTCTAGTGGTACCATATTTGTAGACATTTTGACCTTGACCTTGCCCTCAGGGCAATTTTTGAAAAACTTTAACCTTGCCTCTAGAAGGTAGGCTTTTAGTGGTAGGGTGTTCATATTTGGTATGTAACTTCCTTATGATGACAGCTTTCTTCTGGTACCATACTTGTAGACATGTTGACCTTGACCTTGGTCTGAGGGCAATTTTTTAAAAACTTTAACTTTGCTTCTAGAATTAAGATGTTTAGTGGTAGGGTGTTCATATTTGCTATGTGACGTTCTTTTGATGAGAGCTTTCTAATGGTACCATATTTATAGACATTTTGACCTTGACCTTGCCCTTAGGGCAATTTTTTAAAAACTTTAATTTTGCTTCTAGAATTAAGTTGTTTAGTGATAGGGTGTTTATATTTCATATGTGACTTTCTTGTGAAGAAAGCTTTCTTTCAAATTTATTGTGCATTGAGGTTACTGGAATCCCGGCGAGCTATGTTGTCTTCTGACAACTCTTGTTACCTGAATTATTCAGCTTAAATTTAGTTAATTATCCTCTTTGTATAGGTAGACAGTCATTTTTACCTGAACTATTCAGCCTTAATTAAGTTAACTTATACTTCCTATACAGGTAGATAATCATATTTAAGTGATCAATTCAACTTTAATTCAGTTTACTTATCCCCTCTGTATAGGCAGACAGTCATGTTTACCTGAACTATTCAAACTTTAATCCAGTTAACTTATGCTCTCTGTATAGGTAGACAGTCATTTTTTTCCTGAATTTTTCAGCTTTAATTTAGTTAATTATCCTCTGTGTACAGGTAGACAGTCATATTTACCTGAATTATTCAGCTTTGATTAAGGATGAATATGACGAAATGAGATTATATCAACAAATCAGTAGATTTGGACCGGGAGAGAGGATTCCTATCATAGAGGTTTAAGATTAACCTTCACAATTAATGTATGCATGTCTTTCCATCAACAGAAGTAGTTGGTATCAATTTTCCTGTACTCTCCTTAAATGTAATGAATATTCAATATATATAACTAATTATTTTATGGCACAGAAAATTATATTAAATTAAATTTACTTCACTTTTCTAACATGATTGACATATTGGCTTTAAGAATATGATTTTCTCTGTAAATGGTTATTTCTGGGGTAAGATTATGGTATGGCCAGGCCTCAAAGTAGACTTTGATTTAAGGTCGCCAGTTGGCGATCGCTGTCAATAAAATGATCGCCAACAGAAATTTTTGGTCTCCAGTTAAAATTTTTTGGTAGCCAGAGATCTTTTTGGTGTTTGAAGCTGTAAAAAATAGCAAGTAAATTGACTGATTGATAGGTTAGAAATTTATTTCCAATTAGCAATATTTCAGCTATAACATTACTAGAACAAATTAATCAGTGTTTTAAACTTGTACGTAAAAGAAGTTGGAATTAAATGTGCAAGAAACAACTTGGACAGGGAGTTTTGATTGCCAATGGAAGAATGGGAGAAATGGGTAGGGACAGGAAATTTAGCCTTTCTCTAATTTCTATCCAGTTTTCACACTTCCTGAACTCTAGAGAGGAGAACAAGTTTCGTAAGATTTCCCGCCAAATTTATTCAGAACACAATCCTCTGTGTTTTTCATCCAGTCATTAGAGAAACAGTTTCCAAAACTTAAACACGTTAATTATGAAATTTCTCACATCTCGTTAAATAAATTTTGAAATGTTTAAGAGCTCGGCAAGCCTCGCTTTCAAACATTTGCAAAATTTATTTAACTCGATGTGAGAAATTTCATAATCAACTAGTTCTCGTTATGGAAACTATATTTCTCTGCTTTCCTAAGGAAAGTATAGATAGATTGTTTGAATAGATAGAAATTAACCTCCAGTGAACAACATGTCAGCTTTAGGAGAATGAGAACAAGTAAATCAAATCAAAGAAAATATAAGTGTAAGAAAAAAGAAATAAAATTAGAGATGGAAGGGGCAGGAAATTTAGTCTCTTATATCACTCGCCGAAAGCTTTACCTGTTGAGAAATTATCCGGACGACACATCCTTAATTGAGATGCTTTACATTGTTATATGGCATCAACTAAATGTCGAAAGGACATGAAAGATTATAAATCAATACCGAAAACAGTATAAATACGATTTATTTCGGTAGCCCAAATGTAAAGATATGGTGACCCTTAAGGCGACCAGTTTTTGGGTATCTTTGCGCGCAAAGATATCTATTGTTGCCGAGGGCTCAACTCAATTCCCCAGAAATCTCGCTACTCTTTTTCATATTCCAACACAAGAAAAAAAAGTCCCATTTTCATACCATAAACGTGCTTTTAAAGACTTTCCTGGACAGAAAAAAGCAAGAGTAGTGCAGAAAAATAAATCAGCAAGTTGGAAGAAATAACATTGGTATGAAAATGTTACGATGATTAATATTTTGCGTACATGTGATCTCCCCCCCCCTTTTTTCTAAAAACGTAGAGTCAGGTCTCAGAATCCCTTATCAAAATCCTCCAAACTATCGGTGCTAGTGATGTTACTATTTGTATACATTCCCAAGTATGCCAATTAAAATTATCTGGGCCGTATATCAAGTTTGCAGAGCACACAATGTAAAGACGTTTGTTTACAAATCTGCACATGCTCATGTTTATGTAATTAAACAAAAGATACTTCAATAATTAAGCGGGAAAATTTGAAATTCAATATTCAAGTGTTGTAAAAATCTCATTATGGCAGGAATACGATAGATGATGTCTTTACAATTTGTTTACAAATGTCTGCACATGCGTATGGTTGTTTTAAAAATAAAAGTTTCAGTAGCACTGTGAAAGGATAAATGATAATTAGACTGATTGATTAGTGTTAATTGAGACAGTCATTAGGACAGGTGTTGTTTACATAGCAATTAGTCAGCATTGATATCAACTCATTTATGTTTTAATAGGACCATATTTATTAATGTTACTAATTACCTCCCTTGTATAATTTTTCATTTTTTAAATTGTGGCCCAAAAACTTTTCTGCTGCCACAGAAACCCCCTAAATTGTTGTAATATTTTTGAAAATTTTGTATGTTACTGTTTTTAACAATATGCTAGGATATTTTACAAACTTTTTTTTAGTTGAAAATAAAAATAAATAATTACAGCTTTATAGTAAAATTTGTGTTTTGTTATTTTACTAAGGGGATTCATCTATTTAGACTATGGAATTGTGCATATCTTATACACTGAAATGAAAATACATTTCAGTTCCACTGTGTTAAAAATACAATGCTTGTGCATGTGCAGGTACATTTTAATAGTTTCTGTTAACACTCAATATGTAAAGTTATATCAGTCTGGCCTCACTTCATCTGATGCAGATACTGAACAAATTTTAAGTATTCTAAAATTTCCTTGTGACTAGATTTAGAGATGATAGACTGAGGGCATTGGTTGCAGTCCTTTCAAAAATTAAAACAGCATTATTGAAAAATAGTGAAATAATAGCATAATAAAAAAAAAACAAAACTTTTTTTTATAGTTGGAGATAAATGATCGTCTAACAGGAAGTTAAAATTTTTCATGCCTTCCGTCAGACCAAATTAATATGTTCACTGCAGAAATTTGTATCTAAGAGTTTTCTTGTATCATGCAAATGCATCTTAAGAAAGAACTTGATATTTTATCCAATGTTGATTGTAATTTATGGTCATGTATTCTTTTATACTGTCAGATAATTTAATGTGCAGTCTGTGTACAGCTTCAGGCACAAGCACTGAACCCAATATAAACAAGGTATATCAGTAGCAAAGATAGCTTTAAGTGCTTCAAGCACTTTGATTATTTTCAGTCGCCAATCAGTATTTTTTGTCGCCCAAGCGATCATTTCAGTTGACTAAAAAGAGCCCTGATGGCCCAGTCGGCAGTGGCGTCGATGTCGTTGTCTGCGTCTGTTGACAGCATAACTTTGGTTCTAATGGACGGATCATTTTCAAATTTTAGTATGAGGTTTCTTGGCACAAGCTTAAGCCTAGATTTAAATTTTGGATTCTTAGCCCACCTGTTTCAGAAAAAAGGAGCCAAAAGGGGTATTTATGTGTCTGTGGACAGCATAACTTTCTTTCCAGTGGACAAATCATTTTTATCTCGAAGCCATGAAACGGCTGGAGAGAAGTTAATATGACAAGAAAAAGTCATGTGAGGCTTCAAGCCTATTAACAGCTCTAAAAGATGATCTTCGTGGTTCTGATAAAATATATTATCGGCAATATGTACATTTTCTCTTTGATCTTACTGACTGATATTGTCAGTATCTCCGTACTGACCTGATACAAGAAAATATCAGGCAATGACGTCATGAAATTGACATCATGACTCTTACGATGTTGCCGATAAAAACAATAATGGTAGTTTTGAAGGTCTCGACAGAAAATATCACTAGTATCACAGCTCATCCTATCGGACTCTCTGCGATATGGTGATATTTTCTGTCTCAACCTTCAAAACTACCATTATTCTATATGTGCGCAAGTTTCTTTAAAATCCTATACATTGTGTTTTTAAGTTTTATTTCTTCATTTTCTTGAGTTGAATACGGTGTTGTTATATTAAATTGAAAACAGTATGCATGTTTATCAAATTACTTGTTTTTGTCTCGCCCGCGACGAAAGTCGCGGAAAGCAAGACATATGCGTACAAAGTATGACTGCGGCGGCAGCGGCGTAAACTTTCATGTCAAGTTTTTGTGATTAGGTCACTTTCTCAGTAACTATAAGTGGTAGGTCAATGATATTTTGTATATAGGTTGGTCTTTAGTAGTACATGACAGTTTGCTATATGGCTTTTGTCTGTGACCTCAATTTCACGGTCCAATGAACATGTTAAGATTTTGTGCTTAGTTTAGTTTCTCAGTAACTATAAGTGGTAAGTCAATGGTATTTAGTATGTAAGTTGATCTTGGGTAGTACATGACAGTATGTCATATAGCTTTTGTCCTTGACCTCAATTTCATGGTCTAGTGAGCATGTTAAGTTTTTGTGATTAGGTCATTTTCTCAGCAACTATATGTGGTAGGTCAATGATATTTGGTTTATATGTTGGTCTTGCATAGTACATGAGAGTCTGCTGTATGGCTTTTGTCTGTGACCTCAATTTCATGGTCCAGTGATCATGTTAAGTTTCCTAGTATCTATTAATGTAAGTTCAATAATATTTGGCATGTGGGTTTGTCTTGGATGGAAAATGACAGCCTGCTATTTGGCTTAAACCCTTGACCTCATTTTCATGATCTAGTGAACATGTTTGGTTTTTCAGTATCTATCAGTGGTAGGTCATTAATATTTGGAATTTTGGTTTTGGGTGATATGTGACAGTCTGCTATATTGCTTTTGTCAGTTAATCTAATTTCACAGTCCAGTGAACATGTTAAGTTTTCTGATTTAGGCAGTTTGAGTTTTCACATCAATTTTGCGATCAAGCAGGGACGGGCGAGACATCAATTTGGGTCCACACTTGTTTTTATATTGCGTCGCACACAGGCTCAGATCAACAATCCTGTCCCGCAGTAATTTGTCAAAGATGAAAATAACATTTGTTTACCTGTGCATACATTTATAGCAATGAAATCGACATGCCAAAATCACACAATCCGATTCACGTATTACGGAATAACTTAATACATGCAGATGTATGCAGCAGTTCTTTGGATGACTGGATGACTACGAAGTTTTGCCATGTGTAGATTTTCAGGGCTTCGAGATTCAGCTGCATTGGAGCTTTGATTAAATTTAAGTATGATGTTTGTTGGCGCATGCCTAACACCCTGGATTTAATTTCATGTTCCTGGTCCAGCTTGTTTTTTTTTTTTTTTTTTTTTTTAAATAGCTACTTCTTTCATTCATGTAAGAAATTCTTCATCTTTTCCTCTAGTTTTACTCAAGAAAAGATGGAATTTCTTACAATTAGGAAAGATATCCCAATCTTTGGTCTCCTATCATGTAAGAAACTACGAGTCTTTTCTCCAACTGAAAACTTCCAAAATTAAAAGCCAAAAGCTTCAATATAAAACAGAATTAATTCAGTTTATGAAAAAAGTCTCATATAGAACTTATATCAAAGTCTTAAAATAAGACATCTTAATCTCTTATATATATAATTTAGTGGAAAGAAGATTTATTTGGTGACAAAATAAATAGAAATCTATATGGCTCAAGAGTTGTAAGATTGTTAGTCATATTTCCAATTAGTGGAAAATGACATCAAGCTGGTTTCAAGATGAAAGTTCATGGTTATAAGTTTTGATTTGTCAATTTCTTATTACAATACAGTCAAGGTAGTATGTGAGGTACCTACATTCTTTATATATCCTCAAAAAATATGCCTAAAATTTGATCTTTAATATCTGATATCTTTTTATCTAGCATTTGAAATATATTTTAGTAAGAATTTATGTTACTACATGTACATGTTTATAAGTTAAGCCCTCAAAAGAAAATATTATCTTATGTTTTTAACAGTTTTTTGGGAATATTAAATAGACAATATATAGTTAGTGTCTTTAAATATCAATTGTATTTGTACAAGGCTTAGAAACAGATTGATGTGCCAGCCTATGGCGAGCATTTCAGTCCGTTTCGTGCCAAGTACAAATACATTTGATATCTAAAGACACTAATTATATATTGTTTTTATCCTGCCATACATAAAACAACGTCATTTAATGGAAAGTATAACATAAAAGAATTGTTCGGTGATTTTTTTCTGTCCTTAAATACCGGAAGTAGGCGTGGCTTAAATCGATATCCTATACAAGATACAGCTGTGCAGGATACAGCAAGGCAATATACGTAGGACTTTATCTGTATAGTAAAAGCTACCATTGCAGGATAAAATACATCATTTGCCCCTGAAAACTGGAAACATATTATAACTACAAGATTCAGGTAGTAAAAAGATGTTACTATTTTTTGTTTTAAGTTTCATTTAACTCAACTTTGTCATGAAAGTCAGTCATGTTTTAGAAATTAAAATGTTTGGTTAGATAGTGTTCTATTATTCTGTATTAATGTTGTAAAAAATATTGTTTTTACAGAAAGAAAAGTTTGTGAAGTTATTGGACCAGTTACATAATTCACTCAGGATTGATCTTTCTATGTACAGGGTGAGTATGATATTTGGTGGCGATAGGATTCACCTTGTCTGTTTCTCTGTCTGTCCCTCAGTCTGTCCATCTATGAACCATGTCAGCAAATGTCAACCAATATAGCTCATTGGACTTTGATGAATTGTATGTGTGACCTGAAGATGTGCATGAAGTTGTATGGTTGCTGTTTTCAAGGGGAGATAACTCAACTTAAATATCTGTACATTCTAGTCTTTGCCACAGTCTCTTCTTGATGGGCCAATTATATGTATTCACTCTTGTTTGATCTGATTATGTTCAGGATTTACTATGTCAAGATATTTGCCCAGTTACCTATTTCACTCAGGATCGATCTGTCTATATACATGATTTACTATGTCAAGATATTTGCCCAGTTACATATTTCACTCAGGATCGATCTGTCTATATACATGATTTACTATGTCAAGATATTTGCCCAGTTACATAATTCACTCAGGATTGATCTGTCTATATACATGATTTACTATGTCAAAATATTTGCCCAGTTACATAATTCACTCAGGAATTATCAGCATACAGGGTAAGAATTGTACTGAGGATTGATTTAGATGTGTACATGATGAGCATGTAAAATTGTTCAACAAATATCTTTAGTCACATGTACATGATTTAGTATGTGAAATTTTCGAATTACTGTGAAAGTACTCTTATTCGTGGGGTTCCAATTTTCGTTGATTTCGTGGTTCGCTCAAACCACGAAATTAAGTTCCCAATGAAATGCATTTTTTCCATTGAGTCTTTATGTATGGAATTTGAAACCACGAATTTAAGTACCCACGAAATAATGATATTTATGAAAACCACGAAAATTAATGCCAACGAAAAAAAGTACTTCCACAGTATTTTGTCAGTATGTCTGTCTGTATACTTACTGTCAATATTATTTTTGTGTTCCACCCACGAATTTGGAAGCGGCATACAGTATAACCCTTGTCTGTCCTTCTGTTAATAGGTACATTTCTCAGAAACTGTAAGAGGTATAACAATAATAGTAGGCCAGTAGGTAGACATCTGATAGTACTACAGAGTTCACTAGGTAGTTTGACTCTTTGACCCACATTTCATGCTTGAGTGACTCTGGTTAAGTTTTCTGATAGTCCATTTCTCAAAGACTGCCCATTATAGGACAGTGATGTTTCATCAATTTAATTGCCTTGATGAGTACTACCCAAATTATTGATAATTAAGTGGCTTTGACCTACATTTTACACTTTAGTGACTTTGGTTAAGTTTTTTGTTTTAAGTCAATTTCTCAACAACTACACATTATAAGACAATGATGTTTCATCAAATAAATTGCCTTGATGAGTACTAGCCAAATAATTGACGAAAAGGTGACTTTGACCTTCATTTTATGCTTCAGTGACTTTGGTTAAGTTTTGCCTTTAAGTCTATTTTTCAACTTCTATGTATTGTAGCATCATGATATTTCACTGTAAGATTCATGTAATTTCACCAACATTTGAGTGTCCATAACTTACATTTTATGGTTGAATGACTTAAGTTAAATTTTGCATTCATCACAATTCTGTGACGGGATAAATTTATTGGTGGGCATCCGCATCTTATAGATACATTCTCAAAATAAAACTAAAGCAAACAAAAAAAAACCAAACAAACAAACCAAAGCAAAATGAATTAAAAGAAAAAAAAACTACTTTTAAATCAGAAATCAATTGGCAGGACTTTAGACTTTGTTATGCTATATTATAAAATAACTTACTTTATTTACTGTATGGAGGAAAATATCACTTTTCAAAAGTCAAAGACTATAAAGAATAAAAGAAATCTTTTTGAATACAGCATGAAATATTATTTTTGTTGAAACTTGTGGTATGTAGATACCAGTAGGTAACATCAAAGTTTTCTTACTGATTATATGAATTTCATATAGTTGCAGTCTCCTAATTCTGAAATCATTTATTGCAGAATAATTTCCCAGCGTCAGACCAGGCACGACTTCAGGATTTAAAATCTACAGTTGATTTGCTCACAAGTATAACATTTTTCAGGATGAAGGTAAGAATGATGTATATGGTGGGAGACATTTTTTATTTGTTTACTATATCCAGAGCTTATTTGTAGTGTTTATTGTTCAGTTTTGTAGACCTTATTCAACAGTTGTTGAGTTTACACTTTATTAGTGCACTTCTAAAATTTGTTACGTGAGACAGAAAACACATCCTTATATAGAGATTGAAAACTTCAAAAAAATATTTAAAATGCATAGGGTTAACATAAATTTGAAATAAATAATACAAAATTTTGTCTTGTATGTGGACACATTGGTATTTTCTTATTATTTTGAAATTAGTCAAGTCCATGTTTCAACAAGTAGAGCTTTAAACAAACAGATGTTTGACAAGGTTACAAATTTCATCAAACTACAAGTTTAAGTTACAGGTATATGTAGAACATAAATAGACCACTTTTGTGTGTATTTTGGTTTTCAGTAAAGAATAGTTAGATATTTAAATAAATCTTTAATAATTTTTTTTATATTGTTAATAGGTCATACTTATTATATTTTGTTTCTCGCAGAATACCATACAAGTGGATTATATTATCACTTAATTCACTGTTTTTCTGATGTTTTGAAAATTGCATATCACAAAATATAGCTTATACAAGACTTTATGCAGAAAATGATGAGAAATCAGTAATATTTCAGTCAAAATAAAATCAAACAGTTTTGAAAGAAATTGTGAAATTTGCAACCTGCAAAAAAAATTTAGGTAGTTGGACATTTAAAAG
This sequence comes from Modiolus philippinarum, assembly GCA_002080025.1. Classification (NCBI taxonomy): domain Eukaryota; kingdom Metazoa; phylum Mollusca; class Bivalvia; order Mytilida; family Modiolidae; genus Modiolus; species Modiolus philippinarum. The sequence continues at coordinate 183,772 of MJUU01041460.1, forward strand.
TTGCACTGAAACATGGTAGAAGGGATAAAATTGACTATTGCTTTTCATATTGCAAATTTTGTAAGCCTTGGTTATGTTGAACTCAGTCAAAGGTCTACATTTGAAAAATTACTTGCATGTTTTCAGTGAATTTAATCTGTGTGCTGGATTTTGATTTTTAGGATTTTGAATTAAATTTACTACAGTATATAAATGAATGATATTATCTGCCAACAATATTTTGACAGCAATCCTTAATAATGTTTTGTAACATGCATGTGTATATAAAACAGGTTAACAAAGAAGTAAGTTTAAAGTAGAAACTAGTATACTAACCAGAACTCACTCTCCGGCTTTTCTAATATTGTCTTTGCAATGGCCCATTTCACACACAAAAATACACATCTTTGCAGTTTTTACACAGATTTGTATTTTAACACATGGCAAGATAGATGATAGGATAATCAATGATAAATATGAGCATTTTGAGGTGGAATTTTTAAGGTAATCACAAGGTGAAATTTGTATTAGTTGTAATATGTGAATTGAAGATGCACATCATTAACTTGTAGATTGTGCATTGTTTTATTCATTCAGTTTTTGATAATATTGCAGGGTTGGATAAATGTAAATATGCTCTCACATCTTGTGCTTGCACTTTTATCAATAAATATCTTTTTCAATAATTAGAGAGATACTTCTTCTCAAAATTTTGTGTTGCTTAGTGTATTTTGTATGAAATGAATTTTGAAATTTATTATGTATATGAATACTTCTATATGTATGCATTGTATATGTACTGTAAATTTAGAAATTTGACTGAAGCTGGTTGTATTCCATTATCGTTTGAATTAATTTGAATGAATTTTCTTTTTGTTTCAAATTGAATCGAACATTTTGTTAACACTTAGTTCAGAGTTCCACATTTTCCATTGCCCTACAATTACAGCTGTACTTCAATGGCTCAAACCACAACAACACAAAACACCGTGGATTTCTCAAACCCTTTTTGTTGTCTCTGTTGGAACTTTTTTCAATGGTCCCTTGCGTGTTCATTGTTCAAGCAATTGAAGTTTAATTATAGATTAATTATGACCATCATTTTGAACATTACAATTTAATTTAAAGATAATTTTTTATGCCATGAACGAAATTTTTTATATGGTTATTAAAAATCTGTTTCAGGTCTTTTTATGGGGCATCCATGTATCATGGACACAGTTTTTAGTTTAAAAAAAAAACTTCAGTTAATTCTAAATTTACAGTATAATATTATCTTATCATTATTATTATTATTATGCAAGAAAGTATATTTGACATCTAAAAAAGGTCTATTATGTTTACTTTTTAATGGCATTTATGTTATGTAAATATTGTCATACATATTTGGGAATCACATGTATCTTTTAAACTTGTCAGTGAAAAAATTCTAGCATTCAGATGAATTTTGAATAAAGTTCTTTGTTCAGTTTGGTAAGATATTGGATTTCATGTAACTCTTTAATTGCCCGTTTCAATGCAAAAAAAAAACATGGTTATAAAAAGTTAATATTAAACATTTGAAATTAAATGAAAACTTTGATGGCTTTCTGAGTTGTATCATGCTGCTCATTTTATACAACTGCAAAAAAATTTGTGATAATATCATGGCTGTTGGGAGACTCCATTTATAGGTAAATTGACCTTGTCTTATCAGAAAAGAACTTCAAGATTTTGTTTTTAGATTGTTGACATTTAGCATTCCAGTTAAATTATGGAGGATGTTGTATATTAAATCAGATACGAAAATTCTGTTTATATTTTCTTTCCTATATCTCTACAGCATTTGATAAGAAGAATGTTAAATCAATATTTCATTGAAACATACTTTGAAAGTACTTTTATCAATGGGTTTCAACTTTCATGGTCTCGGGAAGAATCATTCATTCTAAGGTTTCTAAATTTTTAACTATTACCAGTTTCTTAGTTTTGAATTCATTGTCTAAAATGATTAAGAAATCCATGAAAATTGGTATCCCCATGAATGATAGTATTTTCTTGGTATATGTGAAATGCAGTACAGCATAATATGCTAAACAAACACAGTATACGATACAAATATTTGTCTAGCTGATAGGCATAACAAATGTCTGGTTTTGGTAAGATACATAGAGTGTGGTAGATTTTGCCATAGATGAATAAATCAAACTTTGCAATTTAACTTACATTACGGGTCTCAATGGGGTGAAAGGTATAATGAGAGGTTGGAATTTTCAGGTAGGTATGATGTTTTAGTGTCTTCAAATAAGCACACTAGATAGGAAGGTTGATCAGTCATGATGGGGAAATCTCTAATTCTTAGTCTGTTGAAGAGTCTTTGTAATTAAATATTTCCTATAGATAAAAAGTTGATGGATAAGAGAAAGTGACTCCCATTGAGACCCCTGATATCTGATAATACCAGATGTTTAACACACTAGGTAGAACTGTCAGCTATGAAACAGTACAGAAAAATTACAACTGTGACTGCCTCAAGATATACACAAACACAGAAGACTATACTTCTTGTTAAGTTGTCAAATTTTTCAAAATTATTGAATTATTTCAAAATGCAGCATTTTTTTTGATAAATTGTATTTTACATATTACCAGTAATGAACATTGAGACAAGCCTTGGATTGTTTTTATATTTAAAAAAAAATATGTGATATGAAAAAATCTCTATGCGATAGATAATGAGAAAACTGAACTCTTAACAATGTCATGCCTGTTCTATCAACACTGAGCATTCCTTGACAATAAAAAAAATCAGTGATAATTAAGTCCTATCTGCCAGGATTAGAGAAAAATTTTGGATAGTGGTGACTGGATAGTGTTGTCATTTGATTAAAATTTTTATTGTGTTATATCTAGGTCCAAGAGTTGCCAAGTCCACCAAGAGCAAGTACAGTTGTGAAAGATTGTGTCATAGCCTGTATTAAATCTACATACCAGTTTTTATTTGACAATTGTTATGAACTTTATCAGAGGGAATTCCAGGAAGGGAATCCCTCTGAAGCTGTAAATATAGAACAGGAAGGACCAAGTGCTCATAGTTTAGAATTCTGGCGCAAATTAATTGCGTTGATCGTGTCGGTGATAGAAGAAGATAGAAAATGTTATACCCCAGTTTTAAGTCAGTAAGTATATTGTATAGTTGGTAAGATTTTTTCTTTATCAGAATAGCCTTAGTGTTTTGATTCTTGTTTTTATATGTCACTTGCATGATCAAAGTTTTGTCAAAACTTGCTTCGTAGATATTTCACATGTTCTGTGGGTTGAATTATCAGAGACCACTTTATGCTATTCAAAGCTTCATATTCATAAAACTTTTGATTTTGTCATTTTTATACATGTTTCAGTTTAATTTTGAGTTTAAATATTCTTTTTTAGTAAATCTATATTTCATTTAAAAGCAACACCAAATAAAATTCTCATTCAATTTGAATTCAAGTTTCCGTGCCTTATTTGTGAGATGAACAACTTAATTACACTTAAAGATCATTGGTTATGAATAAATAGATTGTCATGCACACCACAAACCAGTGACTTCTGTCAACAATCATGTGGAGAAAAAAATAAGTGTCAACTCTGCAGAATTATTATTTATTTGCAATATATATATAGTATATCCTTCCAGATCAAGTGGATTATGATATTTCTCCATTTCGAGATAGTTAAATTTGTGATTTTCAACATGCGAGCTTTAGCGAGCATGTTAAAATCAGAAATTTAACTATCGAGAATGGAGAAATATCGTAATCCACGAGCAAACGGGAGGATATATTGTTTCTCCAATGACTTTTACCATGTTTTAGGTGCATATTCAATGGTTCAGCACGGTTGTCAACGTTTGCCGCGCTATCTGAAAGCCTAGTAACAATGACGTCACAATAGCCTTTATGAATGAAATGAAACGTTGCGGGAAACGTCACACAAAAATTTAACCAACAAGTGGATTAAAAATAATACGTATTTTTAACCAGCTGTGTTAACACGCTAAGAATTGGAGAAATATGCTTACAGTCCTGCATGAGTAGAATATCTGAAAATGATTACCACTATCTATTGAAGTCTCTTGAACTTGATTTCAAGTTTTCCAAATCAAAGTACTTTCACCCATATGAGTGATTTTATTTTGTGTTGCTGTCTTTATCCTTTTTATGTTGCTTAGTTTTATTTTTGCCAAATAAAACCCTTTTTATTTTTGCTATTCAGTGTTATTTTGGATTTTCATGCTAAAGGGTAAGTCCATGTGTATACCTGCATTGTTTTTGTACTATTATTGTGAACACTTGAAAACATCTAAGTAATTCTTCATATTCATAGTAAGTAAAAGACTTAAGATACCCACTCAATGTACTTTAGGTATATGTTATGACATTGGTATTTTGTCTATTATTCTATTTTATTCGTGTCAGTTTATTTATCTAGTGTCTTACAACTTTTCAGGGAATTTTCTTTTACCATATGATGGGTTGATGTGTGTATGGAGATAGGCAGTCCAATATGTTTAAAAATAGTAGGAAAACAATGGCCTATTTGTTCTTCATCATTTGAAATCAATTAATAAATAAAATTCATACTTAATTAATAAAACATTTTTGCCACTAAGATTATTTCAGAATTATTTTAAGTTCACAGATATTTAAAAGTCTGAGTGAAAAAGAAATGGTATTCCTGATTTTATTTGGTAAATTTTGTTGCAATTTATAAATTTAGATCCAAGGTAGAACTTGATTATTATAGATCATTTGTTGATAAGATAGAAAGAATCTATGTCGATAAGATAGAAAGAATCTACCAAACTTGCAGAACCAAGTAGTGTAAAGTCCCTGTAGCCTAATATATAGACTTTTACTACTTCAAACATCATTTTATGCAAATTTATTTTGGTCATTTTAAAAAAAGAAAAAGTAATTCCCCTTGTCATTGGAATAGTTGGGTGTACATTGTATGCATCAACAGTAGTATACCTCAATCTGTTTCTTCTCTTCTGAACTGTTTATGATTTCTTCCATTATAATACCCATATATTGCTCTCATTTCATAATGATAAATAATGAATAGAAGAATTATGTGTACATCATGTGTATTGTAAACATTCATTTTATTTTAAACCAACAATGATTTATCTCATTGTAAATTATCATGAGAAATAAACTTATATATACTCTAGACCACAAATAAGCTGCTTTAAAAATATCCACTCAAATAGCTGGTAAATGTAATCTGAAATAATACACAGAGAGCTGTTTCTTCAAAGTCCTCTAGTGTTTGTTCAATAGATTCACTTTCAGGTTCCTCTGCTGAAAAGCTACATGGCTAAGTTTGACTTTTCAGTGAGGAAACTCCAGTTTATCGTGCCACTAATATTTGTAGTCATTAATTATGATAGAGCCAGCACATTGCAAACAGTGCCTTAAAGCCCAACTGAATCATTGAAACACATGTTAGTTTTTATACAACCGCAAAAAATTTGAGGTCATATAATGGTATGGTGCTGTCGTCGACGTTGTCGTCATCGTCGTCGTCGTCGTCGTCGTCAGCGTTGTTGTCTGTAGACACTTTTGTTTTTTGTCAATAACTTAAGTTCAAGTTGATCAATCCTTATGAAATTTTAACACAATGTTCCTTGGCACAAAAGGAAGGCTTGGAGTGGTTTTGGTCATCGTTGCCCCTCCCGTTTTTAAAAAGGGGCCAAAAAGGGGAAAATCTGGTGTTTTCTTGTATTTGGCTGTAGAATTTTTATTATTTATCAGATTTTGATGGGGTTTCTTTCAGTGTGCTCCTGAGAAAATTTTCAATCAGTAGTATGTCAAAGGATTTCATGTCGCATGTACCGTTCATGAGATAAATGGGGCCCAAAAGGGGGGAATCTCAAAAATTTTATTTTTATGAGGTTTTCCGTCAGGAAAACTTCATATAGCTGTCGAAATTGAAATTATCCCGGGTACGAATATGTCTTCAAATGATTTTTTGGCGTCAAAATTGTTCATTTATTTGACTATATCTTTCCTAAAGTGACATTATACATGTATTTATGAGGACAATGTATTTATATGAGTATCCTACAAAACTGGAATGAAAAGAACACTGGAATATATTTCTGCGGAAGGATCAATAATGTAAACGGGACGTATATATAACAAAACTTGGTTATGTAACATATCACAACATCCCCTGTACAACAATCGTTTCATAAATCGAAATACATAACTAATGAAATCCCAAAATGTGTCCTGTGAAACAGTGTCCAGGTGATTTAGGGGACGCCCATTTGAATTTCAAGGAAGTGTTTGAGCGTTTTCGTAAATAAATAATTTAACCTTGGTGTCAGTACAAATAAATATTCTAACCCTAGTTGTTATGAAACTAATTCTACCAACTTCACTCTATTAGGAGAGATTTTCATGACATAACAATTGTGTAAAAAAATGTACTTTAGTTTCAAAATGCTCGAAAATCGTATGACTACTGATGTTTCTTTTGCATATATGAAGGGGGTATTTGTTTATCTAATAAAAAAAACAACTCGTACTTCAAATCTTCCTCGTTATCCGCAAGGATGTATATTTATCTAAATCTGGGACTAATATAACTGTTTTATTAGTCCCAGTCTAAATATACGTCCTTGTTATCCGTGATACATATTGAAAATGGTTAAAAATTGTGTTTCACGCGTATGAACTGACGTTGTTTCACTTGTCATTTTGTGGGCATAGTTGAGTTGAGAAGTCGCCAGTTAACCAGACCAGGCGGTTATCAAGAACGTCATTTGAATATGGTGGAAAATTTTTTATAGACTCCCAGGCGTGATGACAAGTCAAAAAAATTAAGTTCAAAACGTAATGTATATGCACTATTTTTCATCAAAATTGTACCCATCTTTCTCTCTGTATTTTCTTTGAGTATTTCTTATTTTCTTTTAGATACCTATCATTTTGCTGACAAAGAGTATACCATTCTTTTTCAACTAAACGGGGAAAACCGAATAACAGTACTCTGTACTTTGATTTTATTTCTTGTCGGATTTTGATGCAGTTTTTTTTTCAATGGATTCCTTATGAAAAATTAACATGTGCACTTTTATTAGATTTTTGATAATTTGTTTTGTTTTTGAGATATAAGGGGCCAAACGGGGCCAAAATTGCAAATATGCATATTACCTAAATTTTTATTTTTCATTGGATTTCGATGGAATTTTTTTTCTAAAGATTCCTCTTTTTGTAAGCTTTCAGTATTTTTCCAACAGATTTTTTGTATCTTTTATGGTTTCCGATCTATATGGGGTCAAAAGGGCCGAAATTGCAATTTTCAAAATATGTAAAATCTTTCTTTTTAATTTGATTTCGACGGATTTTTTCATTCTAGTTTGTGTCCAACAATTACTATGTCTACCTACTTATTGTGTCCATCAAGTTACTGTGTCAAGCTCTTAACTGTGTCCACATTCACTTTTAAATTACACTTGTTCAAATTTCAGGGGTTGACATGCTGCGGTCATATCATGCTGCGCTCGGCGTAGCCCTTTATTAACATAGAGGGTCAAATGGACCTTTTCAGGGATGCTGAGATTATCTGTTTTATTTAGTAGGAATTCTGGATTTATTCTTGACGGGATCTGGGATTGCGTTTCCATTTTATAGGACCCGGGATTGAACATTCATTTTCTGGAGAAATCAGAATTTCGAAGCTAATTTCTCAGGACTTTGGTATTGGATCCCACCCTAAACATATCAATTTGTTATTTCATAGCTTATTGCATTGTAGGTAAAAAGAGTTATGATGGGATCAAGGTTTAAGCAATTTTATTTCATGGTTAGAAAAAACAGTTTATAGACTTCACTTTCCCCATGAAACCTTTAGTAAATAGTGAATTTATTTCACAAGAATAATTATTTATCCACACAGTTTTCCTTCTCAAGTTTTACTATTTTGAAGAGGATGTATTTGAATATAGAGATAAATGTTCTTATTATTAATAAATATCTGTTTTCTTCAGATTTCCACAGGAATTAAATGTGGGTCAAGTTAGTGCCTCTAATATGTGGACTTTATTTGCACAAGATGCATGCTATGCATTACAAGGTAACTTAAAATATTCATAGAATTAGCCCAACAGATTTTTCTCCAAATGTACATTGATATACTTACAGTTACAAATGTTGTAAAATCTTTTGGTATTGTAAAAATTCAACAGTGTTTTTATACCCCTGCAAACAAAGTTTTGGGGGGGAGTATATAGGAATCACCCTGTCTGTCTGTCTGTCTGTCTGTCCATCTGTCCACACTTCTCGTAAGTGCAACTCCTCTTAAACCACTCGAAGGATTTTGATGAAACATTGCACAAAGGAAGGACACTATATGGAGGTGTGCATGAAGAAATATAATTATTGTCCGAAACCAGGAAGGAGAGATAATATAACTTTGACCTTTCCTTGATTCCCTATGAATGGTTTACCTCATAAGTGCAACTCCTCTTAAACCACTTGAAGGATTTTGAGGAAACATTACACAAAGGAAGAACACTGTATGTAGATGTGCATGAAGGAATATAATTATTGTCGGAAACCAGGAAGGGGAGAGAATTTGACTGTGACTTTTTTGTTGATTCCCTGTGTATGGGTTACCTCGTAACCGCAACTCCTCTTAAACCACTTGAAGGATTTTGATGAAACATTACACAAAGGAAGAACACTATATGTAGATGTGCATGAAGAAATATGATTATTGTTTTAAACAAGGAAGGGGAGATAATTTGACTTTGACTTTTCGTTGATTCCTTGTGTATGGGTTACCTCGTAAGCAAAACTCCTCTTAAACCACTTGAAGGATTTTGATGAAACTTTAGACAAAGGAAGAACACTATATGGAGATGTGCATGAAGGAATAAGATTATTGTACGAAACCAGGAAAGGGAGATAATTTGACTGTGACTTTCATTGATTCCTTCTGCAATGATCTTTTTTTTCAAAGAGATAATTCAAAGCGTAGATATTGTGAAATAAAACTGTTGGAGAGACACACTTTTTTTATTGTACCAGTAATCCTCTTGAAAAGTTGTTTTCAAGGTGTTTTAATGAAATTTCTCTAATGCTTATGATTTTTGTGTACAATGTCAAATGGGCTAAAAAAGGGTGAATTTTATATTTGTCTAATTTTGACAGAGTATTTTCATTGGAACCCTCGTGAAAAGTTCTTTCTTGAAGATTATATCATTGTGTCCATAGTTGTATTGTGTCCACACTTGTACTGTGTCCACACCAACTTAAATTTGCACTTAACCATATCGATTCAGGGTTCAATGATCGGGGGGTATTTGGCTGCCATTTGGCGACAGCTCTTGTTCTAATTTACAAGTTATATAAACAGTTCAAGATAAATGGTTTAATTTATTAGCAAACGCCAAATTACTTCAATTTCAATTAAGTTATAATAAATAGGTTGATCTGCTTCAACTGAAAAAATATGGATGGAATTATTTATGACATATATATCCAACCTTAAATCAGAACAAATGAAGTTCTAGAGTAAATGGCCTTAAGACATACTCCCAGTAGAAATGAAAAACCTTAAATGGAACAATAATATTTTTCATCTTAAAGTTGTCAATACTGAATAGTTACTCATATCTCATGATAAATTCAGGATGGCCAATAGAATATGTTTTTAATGATCATGAATTCAGTATCATCTACAAACCTTAAAGTAATGGTGTCACTGTTGCTAGAAAATAAAAAAAAACAGTACTACATTATATCCCCTGTGTCCTTCTTCATTGTCAAATACCTGTTCCTCAATCAGTCTTAAACATTGCTTCTACCTATTTCAAAAACACCTCAATCAATTTTCTTTTTAGCTAATCACTCTGGCCATTTAAACCTACAGGTGCTCAGGTGTGACGTTTCTGTTGACCTGAGATTTTTCCATTAGTATTCCAGTGAAACTTGATTCAAGAGGTCACCTTTGGGAAGGAGTCAAACTGGCCTTTAAAGAAAGGTGGCCTTTTAAATGAGGTTTAATTTATATGAAATATACTACAAAGGGATCTTTAAAAGGTGGCCTTTAAAATCAGGTGGCCGCTTATTCAAGGTAACCGCTAAGGCAAGTTTGACTGTACTCTATTTAGTTCACCTGACTGGTCACGGGTCAATTATATCTGGATTATTTGTTTTAAACTTGCCTACAAGACAGAGAAAATTAAAGCCACACCCAATCTGATCAATAAAATAATAAATAATATGCATGGTAAAAGTAAAATGGTCACTCCTGAACACTGATAGATTTAAATGACCAAGTTGATTAGCTGAAAAGAAAGTTATTGAGGTGTTTTTTTTTAAATAGGTAAAAGCAATTTTTAAAACTGACTAAAGAAAAACTATAGAACAATGATCACAATTGTAGAACATTGAGTATAATTATTGATTTGAATACTAATTTGAAAGAATTCAACTTTTTTTTTCAGTTCATGAAAAAGAAAGAACATGTAAAAGTTCAGAATATATGAATCTCCACTTCCAAGTTAAACAGTTGTACAATAAATATGTAGCTGATGTGCCTCAATTTAAAGGAATGATTCCAGAATATCCAAAGTAAGTAGTAAAGTATCTCCTCCCTCAATTGATGCAAAAAATGTAAAATAATTTAATGATCATTTTTTCAAAATAAATTAAAGGTAAAAGAAATAGTATATACATTTGATGGTTTTTAATTGGGTCAATCATTTCTGTGTGTTGACAGATTGCATGTGCTTTAAAAACATTAGAATAAGAACAAACAAAAATTGATAGCTGCAAATGACTTGAATGCTCAATACAGACTCCTTTATTGTTTTGAAGATCATTAAACTGGGTAAATAAAATATTACGTTGGTCTTTAAAGTATCAGATATTACATAAACCTTGGACATCAGCATCACCCTGTGAGAAAGACACATGCATTATGTTTAATACTATATAAATGTTTTCAGCAGGAAAGTCCCATCACAGTTGAAATTTTGTTTTTGGAGTCACAATTTTTAATTATGTGATCATTTTGTCATAAGGGATATGAAATATGTTGCATAAGTGGTGATTATATTTTCATATTATAAAGTCAAGTTAAATTCTTTCAGTATCAAACTTGCGCATATAATTTTCCATAGTAAGTAAAATAAATCATTGATATATGAACTATATATATTACAGATGGTTTGTTCCTTTTGTATTACAATGGTTAAATGAAAATGATGATGTCTCTATGGAATATTTACACAGTGCTTATGACAGAGATAAGAAAGATGATGTAGGTATATTTATGGGTTTCATTTAATATTCAGATATTTTTAGCATGTCAGTTGTTCCATTTGATTAACATGTTAAGCAATCAATTACACTCAAACTGGTTCTAGGGGGTCGCCATGATATAACTATGAAGTATGAGCAAAGCTCATTGTTGAAGGCCTCATGGTGACTTCAAGATGAAGAACAACAATAAAAGCGTTGTTCCTTTGCTTGTTTTTACCATGTATTTGTAGAGACTTTGTCTAATATGTATTAACTCCATATCCTTTCATTCACCATTAAACATAAACAGCAATAAAAAAGGCACAAACCAAAATCTACATCAAATAAAGTAAAAATGCTGAATGAAACCAATACACTTACAACAGACTTGATATCACTGATATATATTGCTCTTTCTGCTGAACTTATCACTTGAGGAGTGAAAAAAAATATTGAAATATTATATCTGTTCTGTAGATATTGCAACATATAATAAAAATACTGATTACTTCGGCATGGACCAAAATGCTGGACAAATGGGCTGGTTATACTGTTGGATACAAACACTTCACTAGTAAATTTGTCTGCGATTGTAAAGTAACAAAATACTAAAATTGGAGATATATTTATTTGAGTTTGAGATAGCTATTGTGGGAATTAACATCTCTTCAATGCACAATAAAAAAATTACAAGAAAAGTTGGGAGTAAAAGTCTATTTGGACTGAGACATGTATGTCACGATAGTAATAACCTTGTTTCAATCCACATTAAATGTCAATAAACACTATATGTTATTGTCACCTCAAATCTGTTAACATTCTTGAATGTAGCTCTTTACTTCATATCAAGTGTATACTAGAAATATATCTAATTTTTTTAAACAGTTTCAGAAGAGTGCAGAGCATGCATTATTTTCATCATCAGTTGTCGATGTTTTTACTCAGCTGAATCAGTGTTCAGATGTCATTAAAAAATTGGAATGTCCCGATCCAGATATCGTCAAAATATACATGCAAAGATTTGCAAATGTAAGTAAATATAGGATGCAACTAGATCTAGATGTAGTCAAAGTGAAAATAGGGAAGCAGTCATAACAAATATAGTCATTATTGTTGAAAGTCAGTAAAAAAATGATAAAAAATGTAAGTTTAAGGTGTCTCAGTGGTATTATTCCGCCATTTTTGTCTAAAAATTGTTCATTTAGGTTTCATTCATTTAGAAATTGAACAAAATAGTTATTTAAAATGATAAGAAAGTTGAAATGTATTTAAAATTTATATTCCTAATAATTTTTATAACATTTTCGTTACAAAAGCATGAGCCAAAACATATGAATGTTAAATTAGTTGCTCGATTTACAGAACACAGAAATTATTCAAGGGAGATAATTTGATAAAATATTTTAACAAAGATATCACTACAGAAATTAACACTCTGCAATTTTTCTCTCTTATTTCAACGGTGACCCCCAATTTTTATTTGTTATATATAAACAACATAATGATAATTAAACACATGCAAAGTATGAAAAAATTCTATAATAGATTTTTCAAACTATCATCTGATATGATCATTTTCCCTATCATTTCTATGTAAACTCCTGAAATTTTCAATTTCAGATTTTGCGCTTAAATGCACGGTGACCCCCAAATTTTATTTTACATTTTGAACAATAATACAATTATGTTTCTACACAGAAAATTTTACAAAATTCTATAATAGGAAATTAATACCCTGCAGACACCTTAAAGGGGAAAATAATCAAATCAGATAAAGTTATTATTTGCAAATGAAAGTTAAACTAAGGACACCAAAAAAATAATTCTTAACTAATGTAAACACACAAGGTACTGCTTTGTTAGAAACATTTGTCAGACAATGGAAGTTTATCATTCTAGTTACAAATTTTGGCCTATTACTGATATAGAATTAAGGTAGAGGAGTAATCATTTCCAATAGAAATCCAAGAAATTTGGATCCCCATCAAAATGAAGTAACAAGTTCAGTATACAACAAAACATACTGTGGAAGTACTTATATTTGTCGGCATTTATTTGCCGTTTATTTGTGGTTTTCCTAAATATCACTATTTTGTCGGCATTTACATGTGTGGTTTCAAATTTTATGTATTAAAACTCCAGGTAAAAAAGCATTTCATGGGAACTTAATTTTGTGGTTTTAGAACTATGAAATCGATGAAAATTGGAGCCCCACTAACGATAGTACTTTCACAGTATCTGCAATTAAACATGTTAGCTTCCATATTAGGATGACATGTGTTTTTATAGAAAACATATACGGTAGCTGTAAAAAATGCATTTGCCAAAGATGAATATATATTGCTGTAATTAATTGGTAATATTTTTTTTTCGTTTTAGACTGTAAATAAAGTTCTATTAGCCTATGCAGATATTGTGAAGAGAGATTTTGAAAAGTATACACATAGACAGAAAGATGTAAGTGTATAATACAGAGGTCTAGTGGACTACAGCATATATTTGAATTTTTCTAATACAAAAGTTCTGTCAATTTCTCCAACTGTTGCATTTTTGGTCAATCTTTTCTCTGCTGTGGTAAATTGAAATTTATTACAAACTTTGTATGATAACGCTAAATTGTTGAATGCATTTTCAGACCTGTCAGGGAAATACTTCCATTTACCAACTTAATCTATATTTGATAGTTTAAGTATTATTAAGTTTAGTTTTCTCTGCAACTGATGATTAAAGTAATTGAGATACTACAGATTTACATTTGGACAACTTATGTCATCACAGTTGAGATGAAAACAAAACATTTGGATATAAAATATCAATTACTCCTCACCATTTAATAGATTCCTGTTCCATTGTCATAATGGAAATGGACAATAATATACAATTATGGACTTTTGCAGAAGTGAATACGCTTTTTTATTGACCTGTAAACCAATATTCACCGAGACCATCGGTCGAGGTGAATATCTGTGTTTCCAGGTCAATAAAAAAGCGTATTCACCGATACAAAAGACCATGATTGTTTTATTATATAGTTCAATACATTATGACGTCATTAAGTGAATATCAATCCAGCAGGTGAATACGATTATTTATTCACCTCCTACGATTTCGTTGCAAATATAGTGTAAAATCAAGACAACTATATAATAATTGTTTTTCTTTTTTCACAGGCATGTACATTAATGAACAATATTCAACAGTTACGAGTGCAGCTAGAAAAAGTCTTTGAATCTATGGGAGGAGAGAAGGTTTGTTATTAATTAAGTACAACTTTACCATATATTTCAAGTCTTTCCTAGATTGAAAAAAAACATCTAGTTAGTTTCTCTGTAACTAGAGAGGAAATAATTAGAAGAGGATAAACAGATTGAAAAAATAAGGCATTTCAAATTGATTAACCAGAGGAATTTCAAAATTTGCTGACATCCTAAAACACAAGTATTATGTTAACTGAACAACACTTTTAATAGAACTACAGTTTTAATGCTTAACTTTTGTTCTAGTACAAAATATAAATAGTAGGGTAAGAAATGAACCCAGAATTGATACTTCCCAGGGTTTGTAAGTAACACTATCTCCTGTCAATGTCTGTTTCCTATTATATTTCTTCAATTCACTTACTCCCCCTCTTTTACTTAGTTTCTAGTGTAAACTAAGAAATTTTTGCACCGCCTTTCTTTTCTTGGTTTTCAAAATATTTTCACAATTTAAGGTTGGCAGTTGTCAATTAAGTTAACAAAATAACACATTGCATCAAAATTTCATGTTTCAACACTTCCTACTAAAATGACAAAAATAATTTCTTATTTAACACTTTTAACTTTGATCATTCACATGATGTTTTATGGTTCAATGTTTTACAGCTGGATGAATCTGCAGCACAGATTTTGAATGAACTTCAACAAAAGTTAAACTCTGTACTCGATGATCTGGCTACGATATTTGCCAAAAGTTTAGAATCTCAAATTCAACAAAGTATGAAAGAATTAGGTGCTTTACTGGCCAAAGTTAAAGGGGCAGGACAGGTCTCCTTGGCTCAGCCTAGTCAAAGAAATAATATACAACATGAAAGTATCACAGTGTTAAGACCACTAATGGAACTGTTAGATGGCAGGTGGGTATTCCTAATGTTGTGTTAAATTTGATACAATGCAAATGTTCACTTCACTTTATGCAAATTTTAAAACTCTATGGCCACACAATATAGATTACAATTTTCAATGTAAACTGTTGGTAACCAGATAGAATCCTTACATTCACTGGTACTCAATTCAGACCAAATTAATGAAATCATTGTTAGACAGACTCCTTACAAAAAAACTGTTGGTCAGAAATTTTCTTTTAAGAAAGTTTTATCTCAGAGGTCATAGTATTCTGCCATTTCGATAGCAACATGATTGGATAAGTCTTTTTTTCTAATATTGATTTCAAATTAACTTATATATGGCTTTGAGAATTAGGCCAAATTCAATATTTACTAAGATAATATATAGGGAACAATGAGAACATGCTTATTATTTTGCTTTCATATGAAATAACTATCAGATAGATTTTTTTTTTTATATTTTAGAGATATACACTTCAGCTATATGTTGAGCTGAAAAAATCCATATGTCACACTTTGATTAAGAGAGATATTTTATATAGTTAATGAAATAGACAATATTTACGAGAAAAGGGAGCTAATTCGCGGGAAACTGTATGTCAATCTATTATGACGTCACAATGAAAAGGCCAATAAAGGAATATTATAGTTTGAAAATCAAGTCAATTCTGCATCCGACTGGTGTTTAGCCATATACACCAATTGAATGCACCATGCATTAATGTCGATCCACCTTAAATCATAAGAAGTAAAAATGTTACATTTGTGTTTTTGTGTAAATGCATAGATATTTATCAATTATAGACTTTTTATGAAGTCAATATGTTGTATATGGACCTGTTAGATTTATATTGACAGAGGACGAAGTCCAAGGTCAATATCTTCCTAACAGGTCCATGTTAAACATATTAACAGAGTAAAAAGTCCATCATTGTTGTATTACAAATGTAGTTTTCATGGTATCTTATTACATTTTTTAGGGACAGATTTTGTAAATATGCCATATGCCAAACTTAACATAAAATATGTATTCAGAAACACTAAAAATAGAAACAAAGCATCAACAACTTATAAATAGAAACAAAGCTTAAAATACACCAAAATAATCTTACAATCATGTGACTTTTTCAGCGAATGTCATAGGAACCAATACCATATGTAATATTGGTTAATATATTTATTTGTTTTGCTTGTAATATTATTGTCCCTTGTTTATGACCTTAACGGTCCACCTATTCCTACTGTGCAACCAATCTAGCAATTTCATTTCTCTATTGATGTGATAAAACTCGCCTATAGCTATACCTTTAGACCAACATATATTGTAAAAAAATTTAGGAGACTTGCTATTGTTAACTAATCCCAAACAATCAAGTCTTTTTGAATTGTCTAACAATACTATTGTATATCAATCTGTAATGGCCTGGGGAGGTTTCACCTTGATCTGTTGATGAAAATAGGAACTATATATAATTTAAATAGTCACTAAAAAAGTATGTACTTTATGAAATTAATTAAAAATTACATCATTAAAAGAATAATTATTGCTTTCTTTATAATTTAAAGGGAATTTATATCTCTTACATATATTGAAAACTTATGATTGAGTCAATTTGTTTTTGTTATAAGGCTATACTTTATGAAGGTAAAACCTCCCCAGGCCATTACAGATTGATATACAATAGTATTGTTAGACAATTCAAAAGAACCATCATTGTTTAGATTAGTTAACAATAGCAAGTCTCCAAAACTTTTTTACAATATATGTTGGTATAGGTGAGTTTTATCACATCAATAGAGTAATGAAATTGCTAGATTGGTTGTCTGATTATTGTCTGAAACCAGGAAGGGGAGATCATTCAACTTTGACTTTTCTTTGATTCGCTATATATGGATTACCTCATAAGCACAACTCCTCTTAAACCACGGGAAGGATTTTAATGAAACTTTACTCAAAGGAAAAACACTATATGTAGATGTGCATGAAGGAATATAATTATTGTCCAAACCAGGAAGGGGAGATAATTTGACTTCGACTTTTGGTTGATTCCTTATTTATGGGTAACCTAGTAAGCGCAACTCCTCTTAAACCACTTGAAGGATTTTAATGAAACTTTAGACAATGGAAGGGCACTAGGAAAGGGAGATAATTTTACTGATTTTTGTTGATTCCTTCTTCAATTATCTTTTTTTTTCCAAAGAAATAATTTAAAGCATAGATATTGTGGTTTCAAACTGTTGGAGAGACACACTTTTTTCATTGTAATCCTTTGGAAAGTTGTTTTCAAAGTGTTGTTGTGCAATTTCTCTAATTCTTATGATTTTTGTGTAAAATGTCAAATAGGTTAAAAAAGGGGGAATTTTATATTTTCTGATTTCGACAGAGTATTTTGTGAAAAGTTCTTTCTTGAAGATTATATCATTGTGTCCACACTTGTACTGTGTCCACACCTGTATTGTGTCCACACCAACTTGAATTTGCACTTACCATATCGATTCAGGGTTATATATGGCTGCCATTCAGCAACAGCTCTTGTTATAAATGAAATAAAAGCAGATAGCAGGAAATATTTACAATGGTTGAAAATTACAATTACATAAGACAATCTCCTATGGAACTAACCAAGAAAAACACAAATAAGACAAAACACAAACATAAAGAACAATAGGAACTTGGGGATAGCCAGACATTTTAACAGCACTAGCAAAAGCAAGCAGTAGGGTTAAACCGGCTAATGGGTACCCAAACCTCCCCTTTCTCTATTTTGCTTCCTTATAGTATAATAAACATACAATCAAAACCCAATACAGGTAGACTACTAACTCTAAGACCACGATTTTGAAAGAAAAGAAAATGACAATACATGACTTTGAAATATGGGTCAAGAGGTGCTTGCCGCTAATCTGCCAGCTAGCTCAAGGAGCCTAGTCAGCAGGTAAAACACTGTCCAACAGGGGAAGAAAAAGTCTAGAAATACAAAAGTTCTTAAACAACTAAATCTTTATTGTAAATTTTTCCATAACAATGTTTTTTAACAGTTTGCTGTTTTGTGAACTAACACTATATAATTTGCTTCAGCTTACAACTGTTTGCGAGTGTGTGTGAGAAGACAGTACTGAAAAGATTACTGAAGGTAGGCTAGTGAAAATTAATGATCAAGCAATTTGTAATTCTTTTTGCACTATAGATTTTTGGCAAATTTAGTTTTATATGGCAGGGCACAGAAAGTGATAATTTTAATACTCTATTTCATATCGCATGATATTTAAGGCATTTGATAGAGAGAAATTTGTAAACTTTCTAATCTTCATCAAGTAATTATATTTATAACAAAAACCGTGTAAAACTTAAACTTGGATAAGAATTATGACTAGTTATCAAGGTGATAAGTTGCTCTTATATATTATGTCAGTTACTGTTAAAAGAATTTACTTTATTGAAATAATTATATTTGTAGGAATTGTGGAGGATTGTAGTATATACAATGGAGAAAACAGTTGTACTTCCACCTCTATCAGATCCTAGACAGGTATAAATATATGATATATAGTTTTATACATTACAGAGTAGGGGGTAGGGATGGGGTGTGGATGATTGTAGTATATACAATGGAGAAAACAGCTGTACTTCCACCTCTATCAGATCCTAGATAGGTACACATATAGTTTTATACATTACTGGGGGAGGGGGGTAGGGATGGGCTGTGGTATGATCCTAGACACATACACATAGTTGTATACAGTACAGGATGGGGTGGGTAGCGATGGGCTGTGGTATGATCCTAGACACATACATATAGTTGTATACATTACAGGGTAGGGGGTAGGGATGGGCTTATAAAAAGTGTTTCCAAGATCCCAGAATCGATGATGGTCAAGATTAGCATTTAGCTTTTAAAGTATTGTAATTAGATTAAGTTTTTGAGTGTTTGCCAAAGATCAATGTGATGCATATAAATTTATGCAACAGTTTGAATAATAGTAAAGCTCAATGACAGAATACCTAAAACTTATTAAAAATATATTTAAGAGTTATATGTGAGTTCTAGGCATTGAGGGTCACAGTAAATTTACTATTGTGATAAATTTATGCTAAATGTTAAATCTTTGAAATGATTATTATGTTTAGACCAAAGAAGAAAAACAGGATAAAGATGCTAGGGTATTGAGCTTATTTTGATTATTTTTAAACTGCTTTTTACAAATTAGAAAATCTGTCATTTTAAGATGGATTAATATCATTTTAGAATGCTGAAAGTTTAAATAAACATTTTTTAATTTGTTAATTAAATGGAATTAGCCAGGCAAATAATAAAATTTTGCTCTCTCATTGTTTTAAAGTAGAATTTATATAATTTACAAATGTGTAATTAAAATGACAGATCAAACGCTAAAAATAGCTCTTATAATCAGATATGGTATTGGAATATTTTATGTAATTTTGGTATTTATGAGGTGATAGTGGTGATATGTTGGATATGATTAAATTTAGATATTGAAACATTCATTCAGCAAAATATATATATTTTTACATGGAATTGTAGATGTTTTAATTCAAAACAATCATTACATGCTATAAAAACTAATTTTTGAAATGCACAGAATAAAAAAATGTCCAAGATTCAGAAATGATTTTGTTACCTACACTAATATTTAATTCCTGTATTGTTTCAGTATTTAACATTAACAGCCAAAAGTGGTCTTGATAAGCCAAGACGTTTTATCTTTGGTGGTGTAAGTCAAGGATACAGAATGCCACCTTTCTTTTTTACGTTGTCAGCTTTTGAATATGATGGCTGAAAATATGATATTGTCATTTTTTGATCAATTTTTATTTTTCAGTTATTTTACCAAGTGTTGGTTGTAGTGTTAGAAAATTTTCGTGTCATTACCCTTTGACCTTTAACCTTACCTGCTTTCAATTCTGAGAATGAATTTTTTTATTTGTTTGTAAATTTTTTGCAGACTATCAAATTTCATATATATTACCTTGCATGAGACTTCTGTACATTTTGAACAGTGTGACTATATTTCTTCTAAATTAACAGAATCTATGTGTTAATACAGTATTGGTGTACCAGCTCTCGTCAGGATTTTTAAATATGTTCCGTTTGCAGGTTTACACAAAAATTGAAATCCTCAACAGATATTAATGCCATTTCTGTGATATCTGAGTATTTTTCAGTATTCTGACAAAGTCCATGTTTTATACTGACTGTTTTTCTGTATGTCCTTAATGCTCTTTCAGCTTATCCCCCTGCCTGGGACAGCACAGGCTAAGATTGAAGACGTGTCCCGCCTTTTCCTCAACCATGTCAGCCAAATGCCCATGAATGTGCCTATGATCCAGGTGAAACCTACTGTTGTGTTGTTGTTTATTAGTTTTTTCTGTTGATTTGTAGAGGACGTTTATTTATTATTTAACCTAATGTAAAATTGTTGTTCATCCTTTTCAGTTTCAGATGTTTATTCAGTTTATTGTGGATTTGTCTGATTTTGTTTGAAAAGAAATCACTTGTCAATAAATCTATATCATCTGCACCTAGTGTAGCCATTATCTGATTGGTAATTTTATTTAAATACTTAGTTTTGTTTTAAATGGTTTGCATCAACGAGATGACACTTCTCAGTTTTATTTGTAAAAATCATTATTAGCATTGATAATTATGAAAGGTAGAATTTCATTAAAACTTTTCAAATTTAGACCAATGAATAATTAAAATAAGGCCATATTTCACAGTTTTGGTCTACCTACACTTTTTATTTTAAAACGAAAGGGAAATTAACATAATTATATTGATAAATAGTAATTTTCTTCAATATTGAAATTGGAATTTTATTTATTAAATAAATGGCACAAAAAATTTTGGGTTATATTAGTAAATAAATAGCCATAAATTCATGATGAAATTAAAATTGAAGTGGGAATAACAGACATTGACAACATCATAACTGAAAAAGCTTGCTTATCCATGTTTAGGCATAAAATACCTTTGTTTAAGGTAGTTGGGGTGTCTAAAACTGAACATTTTTTTAGCATCTAGGCACTAGGGTTCTAGTGCTGCTGATGAGGAATTAATTTCCGAAATGGCCATACAGCTCATTAAAATTATTGCAGTTGGACTTCATATGTCTCATGTTCATTTACTCCATATCCTTTCGTAAAATATATAAAGTCAATAATTTAACAAGAATATTGTCTAAATGATTATGTACGTCTTAAATACAATAATTTAAATAAAAATGAACAATAAGTATCAAGTTTGTTTGAATAATATTACATATTATCCAAAAATTCAATAAGTTTTATCTATGGGAGATAATTATATACCGAAATACCATGGAATAGGTCAGATTTTCTAATTTTGTTAAAAAATAAGGTAGTTGCTCCCAATACTTTTGTTCGAATTTGTCAAAATCATTTTAACAAAACACAATTATTATAATTTTTCCAAAAAATATGAGTTCGTTTTTTTAATTTTGGGTCCCAAATTACTTTAATTAAGTTATCTCCCCTTTCTTGAAAAATTGACGAATTCTTAATGTTTCATGAAATAACTTTTTCAAAAGGTCTGTGACATATCTTTTTTGTGATTTTAAATTGAAGATCTATATCATATCAATAAATATACAAAGTTTGGAAAAAGTATGTCTGCTTATAGAGAAAATATGCCCTTGAATTGTGGTATAGGGCTATTTCCTATACATTTGTATAAATCTATTGTAAACATAGTGTAAAAAAATCCAGATTTTACCAATCTTATGAACTTTGTATCTTTTTTGACATATCCGTGACCCCCAATTTTAAATTTTTTTTTTGCATATTTTTATAGCATATTACTCAAAGTTTCATTGTACAAATTTTTAAAAAATTCTTATGTCAGAAGACTCAGAAACCAAGACACCCCAACTACCGTAAGCCAGAAATAAAAAAAAATGCAACACATTAAATCTGTAGGATTTAGACCCTACCATGCAGTTACTATAAAAAATGTTCACCTCATGAACATCTGCTTATCACAGATGCTAGAGTGTTTTATGCTTGCTGTCATTATCTGAATCATAGATTAACAATAAAATAAACTAGGTTTAGTAAGCATGAAATATACTTTCCAAGTGACTTGATTTAATTGGATTACACCAGCATAATATACCCTTTGACAGAATTTACAAGGTCACCTTCCTGGTCCTGAAATTCAAATCTATTAAATACTTCACCTTGCAATCAACCAAATTTGTTTTGGATATTCAGAATGTAAATTGTTTTCAAAAATCTGTAATCTTTTGGACCATATCTGTATGCAAAATAGAAACAAAACAGAAAGGCTAATGATCTCAGGCCTAACAATGCATATTGAAAATTGTGAAAATGGCCTATTTCTTTAGGACTGGGAGTCAAGAACCATCTGACAAAAAATACAAATTCAGAGTCATGATTTAGCTTAGAGCAAGAATTTGCTCAGAAAAGTAAAGACATTATCCCTGAATTCATTGAAAAATAAAATTACAAATGAATAAACTCTTCTCTTTCTCTTTTGTTGCTGAACATTTCTCACACTTATGCAAGGCGGTGATTCCTGTAGATGAAATGGCAATTGACTTAGTCTGTGTTAGAACAAAAACCAGTCAGATTATTAAAAGAGCTACTTCTCCAATTACAATAATGAATTGATAAAAAAAATGACAGACTCAGTAATGTATGATCAAAGTAATATTGTAGCTGCAACTCTGAGAATATAACCAATGCTTGAAATGATATTAAATTGTATGAAGCAATTTATTGAAAATGTCATACATGTTGCAATGATGGAGATTTTATCTCAAGAAAAAAATTACTTTTCCAGTTTGCCTATATTTTTATATAAATTGCAACTACTTTAACAGTTTGCTGATACTTTGATATTTATGGTGACTATCTTCTTTGTTAATAATACTATGGTGTGTATGGTGACTTCTTTCTCAATTTGCTGATACTTTGATGTTTATGATGACTACTTTGATGCTTATTATGACTACTTTCCAGGTTTGCTGATAGTTTGTTGTTTATGGTGACTTCTTTCTCAATGTTTATTGTGACTACTTTTCCAGTTAGCTGATACTTTGATGTTTATTGTGGCTACTTTCTCAGTTTTTTTTTATACCTTATGGTGACTATTTTTCCAGTTTGCTGATACTTTGATGTTAATGGTGGTTACTTTCCAAGTTTGCTGATTATGTGATGTTTAGGGTGACTAATTTGACAGTTTCTGATACTTTGTTTTTTATGGTGACTCCTTTCCCAGCTTGCTGAAACTTTGATATTATGGTGACTCCTTTCCCAGTTTACTGATACTTTGATGTTTATTGTGACTACTTTCCCAGTTTCTGATACTTTGTTTTTTATGGTGACTCCTTTCCCAGCTTGCTGAAACTTTGATATTATGGTGACTCCTTTCCCAGTTTGCTGATACTTTGATATTAATGGTGACTAATTTTCCAGTTTTCTGTTACTTTGATGTTTATTGCGACTACTTTCCCAATTTCTGATACTTTGATTTGTATGGTGACTACTTTCACCGTTTGCTGATACTTTGATATTAATGGTGACTAATTTTCCAGTTTTCTGTTACTTTGATGTTTATTGTGACTACTTTCCCAATTTCTGATACTTTGATTTGTATGGTGACTACTTTCACCGTTTGCTGATACTTTCATGTTATGGTAACTACTTTTCCAGTTTGCTGATAGTTTGATGTTAATGGTGGTTACTTTCCAAGAATGCTGATTGTGTGATGTTTATGGTGACTAATTTCTCAGTTTGGTGCTACTTAGATGTTTATGGTGACTACTTACTTGGTAGTTGGATTCATTAATCTTAAGTGTTACTACTTTCACTGATTACTGATGCTTTGATTGTTATGATGACTACTTTCTCAGTTCTGTGATTCTTTGATGTGTATTGTGACTACTTTCTCAGTTCTGTGATTCTTTGATGTGTATTGTGACTACTTTCTCAGTTCTGTGATTCTTTGATGTGTATTGTGACTACTTTCCTGGTTTACTGATATTGGTGGTTATTATCACCTTTTTGTCAGTTCACTGGTTTTTGGATGTTAATGGTGTCAAATTTCCCAGTTTGCTGACACTTTGATGTTTATTAAGAGTCTTGATCAGTTTATTGATGCTTGATATTTGAAATATCAAGCATCAGTAATCTAATAAAGACTATAGGGTTACTTCTTTTCCAGTTTCTTGCACCATGATGTTGATGGTGACTACTTTTCCAGTTTACTGATGCATGAATGTTTTTGGTGACTACTTTCTCAAATTACTGATGCTTTAATGTTTTTTGGGACTAATTTCTTAGTTTGCTGACGCCTTGATTTTTATGATGACTCCTTTCCCAGCTTGCTGATACTTTGATGTTTATGTTGAATACTTTCCCAGTTTACTGATACTTTGATGTTTATTGTGACTACTTTCCCAGTTTCTGATACTTTGGTTTTTATGGTGACTCCTTTCCCAGCTTACTGATACTTTGATGTTTATGTTGATTACTTTCCCAGTTTACTGATGCTTTGATGTTAATTATGACTACTTTTTCAGTTTGCTGATACTTTGATGTTAATGGTGGCTACTTTTCAAGTATGCTGATTATTTGATGTTTACGGTGACTAATTTCTCAGTTTGGTGCTACTTAGATGTTATGGTGACTACTTACATGATAGTTTGATTCATTATTCTTTAGGGTTGCTACTTTCACTGATTACTGATGCTTTGATTGTTATGATGACTACTTTCTCAGTTCTGTGATTCTTTGATGTGTATGGTGACTACTTTCCCGGTTTACTGATACTTTGATGGTTATTATCACCTTTTTGTCAGTTCGCTGGGTTTGGATGTACATGGTGACAAATTTCCCAGTTTGATGACGCTTTGATGTTTATTACTGTCCATATCCAAAATGCTTTTACCTTTCTATACAGGTATTGTTCAACCAGTTTGTCAAGCTGCCAATACAATTGATCAATTTAAATTGCCCAATAGGTATTCTACAGGTAACACTATAGTTTACCTGGTGGGATTGAAAAGAATATTTTCAGTATATGAAAGATGAAAACAAGTTTTCGGTTTATTTCTAAAATTCTCACTTTATTCTTTTTCCAGTCATTTCCTATAGGCTCTTGTACTGGTTTTATTACATAAATAGGTGCAAAAAGCATATGTTTGAGGTTTCAAAGAAATGTTCTAAATTCCATGTAATGGTCATATGTGCATGTCATAAAAAGTTCTGAAATACAGATTTATTGAAAGCATCTTTTCTCCTTTTATGATTTTTGTGATTAAGTTCAATATTGAGATTAATATATATAAACTTAGTGGCAGTTAATGCCAAGCAGTCAAAAGAGTTATGTAACAGTTTCGGGTACAAGTACAATCAAATTTGCCTTTTCGGAATTTTTAGTTTGCAAACCACTTTGTAAAGAACCAGATCTGAATTTGTGCATGATAAGGGTTTTACCGTAAACCTGTATGATGTTATATTGATTCCCCCAAGTTACTCAAAACATGATCTTGACCAACAAAAATGATTGTTACACTCTATATACTAATGAAAGTGGTTTATCATCAGCCATTTTTATACGACTGCAAAAAATTTGAGGTCGTATAATGGTATGGTGCTGTCGTCGTCGTCGTCGTCGTCGGCGTTGTTGTCTGTAGACACTTGTGTTTTTTGTCAATAACTTAAGTTCAAGTTGATCAATCCTTATGAAATTTTAACACAATGTTCCTTGGCACAAAAGGAAGGCTTGGAGTGGTTTTGGTCATCGTGGCCCCTCCCGTTTTTAAAAAGGGGCCAAAAAGGGGAAAATCGGGTGTTTATTTGGCTGTAGAATTTTTATTATTTATCAGATTTTGATGGGGTTTCTTTCAGTGTGCTCCTGAGAAAATTTCCAATCAGTAGTATGTCAACGGATTTCATGTCGCATGTACCGTTCATGAGATAAATGGGGCCCAAAAGGGGGGAATCTCAAAAATTTTATTTTTTATTTCTTGTCGGATTTTGATGCAGTTTTTTCAATGGATTCCTTATGAAAAATTAACATGTGCGCTTTTATTAGATTTTTGATAATTTGTTTTGTTTTTGAGATATAAGGGGCCAAACGGGACCAAAATTGCAAATATGCATATTACCTAAGTTTTTATTTTTCATTGGACTTTGATGGAATTTTTTTTCTAAAGATTCCTCTTTTTGTATTATTCCAACAGATTTTTTGTATCTTTTATGGTTTTCGATCTATTAGGGGTCAAAAGGGCCGAAATTGCAATTTTCAAAATATTTAAAATCTTTCTTTTTAATTTGATTTCGACTGATTTTTTCGTTCTAGTTTGTGTCCAACAATTACTATGTCTACCTACTTAGTGTGTCCATCAAGTTACTGTGTCAAGCTCTTAACTGTGTCCACATTCACTTTTAAATTACACTTGTTCAAATTTCAGTGGTCGACATGCTGCGGTCGTATCATGCTGCGCTCGGCGTAGCCCTTTATTAATACCTGTTTGGGAAAGCGTAGTAATGAACTCC